>PVIC010023462.1:0-26824 GCA_004025085.1 Thryonomys swinderianus | reverse complement strand
GAGATTTCTCAGAAAACTAGGACTAGGGGTCCCATTTGACCCTGCTATCCCCCTGCTAGGAATATACCCAAAAGAATTTTTAAAATCACATTGGAAAGACAGATGTACACCCTTGTTCATAGCAGCTCAGTTCGTGATAGCTCAATCTTGGAAACAACCCAAATGCCCATCAACTGGAGAGTGGATAAAGAAGATGTGGGTTTTTTTTTTTATAAAATGGAGTATTATTCTGCCATAAAGAATGACAAGATTGATTCATTTATGTGCAAATGGATACACCTGGAGGACACACTAATGAGTGAAATAAATTGATCACAGATAGGCAAATACCAGATCTTCTGTTTGATATGAGCACCTATAGATGCAAATGAGCTCTAAAAGTATGACAGTTTTCGTAGAATGGGAAATTTCCAAAGGACATTTGGTGTGGGGATGTAATGAGGGGAAGGAATAAATATGATTCTGAAAGAAAATAAAAGAGCATGTATATAGGGGGTGGGGAGGTGTGGGTGGGTGGGGATATGAGTAAAAATGAGAATTGACTTGTGTCATATATTGGTACAAATTCCCCGATGTTATGTGTGATTGTGAGATGTATATAAATTGTACCAATAAAGAATTCAATTAAAAAATCGAGCCGGGCGTGGTGGCTCACGCCTGTCATCCCAGCACTCGGGAGGCAGAGACAGGAGGATTGCTGAGTTCGAGGCTTGCCTGGGCTACATAGTGAGCTCAGGGCCAGCCTGAACTACAAAGCAAGACACTGTCTCAAAAAAAAATTGAAAAAATCGGTCCCCCCAAATTTAAAGATCCAATTCAAAAATGGGCATCAGAAATGAAAAGACACTTCTCAGAGGCAAAAGTAAAAGCAGCCAAGAAGCATATGAAGAAACATTCAACATCACTGGTCATTCGAGATATGCAGATGACAGCAATACTGAGATTTCATCTAACTCTACGAAGAATGACTGCTATTTTTAATTTAACAAGGAATAAATGCTAGTGAGGCTGCGGGGAGAAATGAACCTTTCTCCACTGTTGGTGGAATTGTAGACTTGTGCAATCAGTGTGGAGATTCCTCAGAAAACTAGGATTAGAGGTCCCATTTGACCCTGCTAGTCTCCTGCTAGGAATATACTCGAAGGAATTAAAAGAATCATTTTGTAAAGACACATGTGCACCCATGTACATAGAAGCTCATTTTGTGATAGCCCAATCTTGGAAACAATCCAGATGCCCATCAACTGAAGACTAGATAAAGAAGATGTGGGTGTTTATTTTATAAAATGGAGTATTAATCTGCCATAAAGAATGATAAGTTTCATTCGTTTATGTGCAAATGGACACAGATTGAGGACACACTAATAAGTGAAATAAATAGATCACAGATCTGTAAACACCATATCTTTTCTCTGGTATGAGAACCTGTACGTGTAAATGAGTTCTAGAATGTGTGGTAGATTTTGTGAAATAGGAAATATTCAATGAGAATGTGGTAGGGAAAAGAATAAATATGATTTGAAAAAAAAACAAAGAACATGTATATAGGGGTGGGGAGTTGTGGGGTGGGTAGGGATATGGGTAAAAATGGGAATGAAGTTGTATCGTATACTGGTACAAATTCCCCAATGTTGAGTGTGATTGTAAATTCAATTAAAAAATTAAATAATGGAATACAACCATGAAAAGGAAATAAAAGACCTTTACAACAAGATCTACCCTACTTTGTAACAAGAGATAGAAGAGGACATCAGAAAATGGAAAGATATTCCCTGTTTCTGGCTAGGCAAAACAAACATTGTCAAAATTGCCATAGTCCCAAAACAGATATACAGATTCAATGTAATCCTCATCAAAACACTAATAGCATGTATCAAAGAACTATAGAAAACAAACCTAAAATTTACACGGAACTAGAATAGACCCAGTATAGCAAAAGCAATCCTAGGAAACAAGTACAACGTGGAAGGAATCCGAATCCCAGATTTCAAGTTATATTACAAAGCTACAGTGAAAAAAAACATCATTTGTAGACACAAAAACAGACATGTAGAAAAGGGCAGGCACTTCAGCTATAAGGTCTTCCCCACAGGGCCAAAAACATGTACTGCAGGAAAGAGCCTCTTTAACAAATGGTGCTGGGAAAACTGGCTATTCACATGCAGGAGATTAAACCTAGACCTATCTCTCTCACCATGTACTAAACTAAAATCAAAATACATGCAAGATCTAAATTTAAAACTACCTACTAGAAGATAAAATAGGCAAAACTTTTAAAGACATAGAAAAGACTTCCTGGACAGATTCTTAACAATAAGAAATAGTACCAAGAATCAACAAATGGGATCATATCAATTTAACATGTCTGTGCAGCAAAGGTATTGACCAGTGAAGTGAAGAGACAACCTATAAAAATGGGAAAATATGTTACCACCTATTCCTTGAGCACAGAACTGATATAAAGAATATAAAGAACTGAAAAATTTAGGTCCCCTCAAAATAACAGAATTAAATCAAAAAAATTAAATGGACCACTGAAATGAATAGACACTTCTCAGAGGAAGTACAAATGGGCAATATATGAAAAATTGTTCAATATGTCTCTCTATTAGAGAAATGAAAATTAAAACAACAGAGAGATTCAATTTTACTCCAGAAAGAATGACTACCATCAAGGAATCAAATCATAAATACTGGCAGGTTTGCTAGTAAAAGGAAACTTTCTTCAATTTTTGGTGAGAATATAAAGTATAAGCACTATGCTAATCAGTATGGGGGTTCCTCAATGAACTAAAAAGAGAAATGCACTTGTACTCAGCTCCTCCACCACTAGTTATATTTCTGAAAAAGTTAAAGATACTATATTCAGTGATACATGCATATCCATGTTTACAGCCATGTAATTCATAATAGTCAAATAATGGAAGCAGCCTACATGTCCACTAATGGATGAATGGACATAAACAATGTGGAATTAATATGCAATGGTTACTACTCTATTATAAAGGATAAACTAAAGTTATTTGTAGGAAAATGAATGTGCCTTGAACCCATAATGTTAATGGAATAAACACAAGCTTAAATATCACATGGTTTCTCTTACATGAGAAACAAATACAAAGACCAAATTTAAAAATAGATGATAAGATATAAAGAAATAAGTCTTTTTCAAAAGGAAAGGGTGCAAATAGATAGATGAAGGGTAAAGGGAAGAGTAGGGGAGGGGATGATAAAGGATTTAAATTGCATTATGCAAGAACAGGGATTAAGCTCAGTGGTACAGGGTCTCCTGGGCAAGTGTGAGGTCCTGAGTTCAATCCCTGGTGCCAAAAATACAACAAATGTGTTAGGTGCATGTACTAACTCCCTACAAGGAACGTAATCATTATGCAATATAAACATGTACCAATAAAAATTAAAAATTGAATAAAAATGAAACTATAAAAAATGGGTAAAATATTTGAACATTTTGCCAAGTAAAATATATGAATGGCAAGTTAGAATATGGAAAGATATTCAACATCATTAGCCATTAAGAAAATGAAAATTAAAACCACAATGAGACACTACTCTACACCTATAAGACCAGTTAAAAAAAAATAAGTGACTACATCAAACACCATTGAGGATGAAGAGCAACCTGAAGAATTATTTGTGACTAATGGGAATGAAAAGCAGTATAATCTTTTTGGAAAACAGTTTTGCACTTTGTTATAACATTAAACATAAACTTATTGTTAGAATAGCAATCTTAGTCTTTGATATTTAACCAAGTGAGTTGAAAACTTACGTTTACACCAAAACTTGTACAAAAATAATTGTATGTGCTTAAATCAAAATAACTCAAACCTGGAAATACAGAAATCTTTCAATGAATGCACTGTGAGCAAACAGTGGTATTTCCATTTAATACAATGCTCCTCAGCAATAAGAAGGAATGAAGTATTAATTTGTGCCACAACACAGATAAATCACAAAACCATTTTGTTAAATTCAAGAAACTAGATTTAAAAGGATACATATATAGAATTTTTTCCTATGTGACCTTTCCATGAAAGCAAAACTATAGATAGGGAAGACCGCTTTAAGGTTTCAGGGTTTAAGGAAGGAGAGAACAATAAACTACATAAGACAATTTTCAAAGGTGATGTAACTTATCTGTATGGGACTGTGGGAATAAATATATGAGTGTATATTTGTCAAAACTCACAGAAGTATGTAGTAATGAGTGAACTCCATTCAAATTTAAGCGATCAAGATGTCTGGAGAACACAGAAAGCAATGCAACCTGTGACAAATAAGTCTATAAGTATGTGATGACCTCACTTAAGGAATAGAGAAGCAAATATTTGACTTAAGTAGCCTTGAGAAAAGTGTTTAGGGTGAAAGCTGTATGTCTAATAAGAAAAGATCTACAGATAAACATGATACCCTAGGTGGGAAGTTTATTTCTCATGGAATAATGATTAGCAGTGGTGAAACTGCCTCTCACATATACTAAGGTTGAACAAGTATCTGAAGTATAATTGATGAGAATTAAATTTCTCACTGTCACAAAAGATCAAGCAAGGAAGTGGGACAAGATAGAAGAAACTCTCTGGTGCTATATCATGCCAGAAATATCATTATAAATTCATACTTATATTCTTCTAAATATCCTTGTTTTAATCTCCTGTGTCATGAGTGTTCATGCTATTTTGTATAAGAAAGAACATAAATATCAATAGGATCATCCTTAAAATAATTATTTTTTTTTGGTTTCCACAAATGTACTCTGCTAGAAGTCTTAACACTCAAGGGAAGGATCCACCTACTAGAAAACATAATGATCAAACTGCTTGGAAATTATGCATTTGGACATTTTATTTAATGAGTAGAAACTCTACACTTTCAGCTAGGTCACTTTGTCACATGATAAAGACTACACATGGAAGTATTTCACTTGTGAGTAGTTTATTATTAAGCCCATAGATAGTTGAATGTTTTTTTTTAAGTACCCAATTTAGTAGAAACACATAAAAAGAGGAAAATAGGTACAACCTGGTGATCATGACTAATACAGACTCTTTCCTACTGTATTTGGATGAACATTATTTCCTCTAGCTGTAACCCCATATCATCTAAGTTATTGGCTTAAAATAACAATTACTGGGACAGGAGATTTAGCTCAAATGGTACCGCACCTACCTTGGAAGCACAAGGCCAGAGTTCGATCCCTGGTTCTGAAAAAAAAAAAAATACTTTTTATCTTTTAATGGTTTCTGTGGGTCAGGAATTCAGGGAAGGGCTAGGTGGAGGTGAGAATCTCTTATGTTTGAACCTGGAAAAGCAGAATGCTAAAGCAGTGAGGTACTGCTCAGGCATCTCTCGTTCACTGTCCAGTCTCCTCATCTAGTCTTTCTACATGGGAGGGTCTGGGCTCCTCCTATCAGAAACAGCGGTTACTGAAAGCTTTAAGAACAAATATTCCAGGACACATGATACTCGTTGAATTGCCTACAATGATCTAGCTGTGAAAATCACATAACCTTAATTCCACCATAATCTGTTAATAAAAACAGTGGGTGGGTAGGGGAAAGTAAAGAGGGGAAAGAAAAAATGATATTAAAAAATAAGGAAACTAAGCTTATGTATATAGGGGGTGGGGTTGTAGGAAGGGCAGAGGAAAATGAGAATCAAGTTGTGTCATCAACAGGTACAAATTCTCAATATTGAATGTGATCATAATGTGTGTATAAAATGTATCAATAAAATCAATTTAAAAAGTCACAGAATCCTACCTGTTTTCAGGAAGAAGAAACAGACCCAACATCTCAATATAAGAAGATAAAATGTTTTTCAGATGTATTTTGCAATCACTAAAAATAAACATGAAGTAGAAGAGGATAATTTATAATCTGTTTTGAATAACTGAACTTTAGACAATTTTAAAGTAGATTTTCTTTACATTATGCTAAGTGAAATAAGCTAGGCACACAAAAGAGAATATTGCATGATCTGACTTGTTAGTGGAATCTGAAAAATAAAAGGTCAGATACATAAAGATAGAAAATAAAACCGTGGTTACCAGGGCAGGTGAAGAGCGAAGGGAAGGAAATGGGGAGAGATAACACAAAGAATACAATATAGCAGATAGGTAGGATGAGTCCAGAGATAATGTTCCACAGGAAGACTGTAGTTAATAACATTGCAACAAATCAAGAATTTCATTTAAATAAGTAGATTTTAACTTTTTCCAGAAAACAAAACATCTATATGAGATAGTAGATAAGTTGTTTCACTATAACAACCATTTGACTACCTATATGTATCCCACATACATATACATAATCTTTTAAACCTCACTTATACACAATAAAATGTCTACTAAAACTTTATAAAATTTTAAAAATGGAACTTCCTTCATCTGAATATTAATTATACAAACCTATATAATATATACGTATGTACATATTTAGAGAGATGTGTGTATAGAAGATTTAGAGATATAGTGTTTTATATACTTGAAGTCATGACTTTTCTTCTGCCATTACCTTTATTTTCCTCCAACATTAGAGTCTTCATAAAAATAGCAGTCTGGGATGTGTATGCCACATGGCAAAAATCTTTGGAAAAAAAATGGGAGGAACCTAACGTAAATTACTCGTTTTACCCCAAGTACCAAGCTAAGTACTTTTATTTCTTTTGCTGAACCTGTCCAGTTACCTGTCACTGTGCAGAAAATTAATTTAAACTTTAATGGGACAGAACAATTGTATCCTTCTCACTATTTTGAAAGTCAGA
This sequence comes from Thryonomys swinderianus, assembly GCA_004025085.1. NCBI lineage: Eukaryota > Metazoa > Chordata > Mammalia > Rodentia > Thryonomyidae > Thryonomys > Thryonomys swinderianus. Next base: position 20,041 of record PVIC010023462.1, on the reverse strand, counting down.
GCACAGTGCGATTGAATCAGTTGAAGTGGCTCGAATGCATTAAGGAAGCTGCCATGGCTGTTCTGAGTCACAAGTCCAGGAATGTAGCTTTAGCTGTTCATTGGATTCATGGATTCTTTTCCACAATGCATCTGCTCCGGCTGGGTTATCTAAAATGATTTCATTATTTACATGTTTGATGCCCGTGCTTGGACAGGTATCAATAGCTGGATTTGTCAACATATCTCTGTCTTAACGTGTGTCTGGTCTCCACAGCTAGCTTGGACTTCCTCAAAGTACGATGGTGTCAGACTGGTTGACTTATTACATGATAGCTGGCTTCCCCCACAGTGAGTTTCCCAAGAAAGCAGGATAGAAACAATGGAGAATTTGTATGATTGAGTGTCACTTCCACTACACTACAGTAGGTAAAAGTAAGCCACAGAACCAGTTCAAATTCCAGGAGGTAGAAGAACAGATTACATCTCTTCACAGAATAATGGTGAGTGTATTTAGGAAGACACATAATTGATAGTGGCTACTCAGAAAACAAGCTGCCACACTTTTCTCATAAATTAGGAAAATGAGACTCATAAATTAAATAAATTGTTTTGGATTATACAGTAAGTAAATAAGCAAGGAATATGGAACACAAACCCAGATTACCTAATGTTAAATTCAGATTCTTCTTGCATGTTATCTTGAAGTTTGAAGCAATTTGTCAGTGCTTCCCCATATTTGTTTCTCAGAAGCTCTGCTCCCAAAAGCCACTATCTGAAGCAACTTGAGAAATATGACATATTTCTTTGGAATCAAAATAGACATGAATATATTAAAAAGCACTGAGATTACTACTCCCAAATATGTTTGACTAAAAAATCCTTTTTTAATGTATGACATATTATTACCAGTTAATGGAATATGCTTTTACAGATGTTATATTAAGTAATGCAAATAAGACATACTACTGTTGATGTTATAAAATGTAGTATTACAGTCTGAATCTAATTTATTGAATGCCATCAAACTCTGCAAATTATACAATGAAGCTATTTTCATGATTTGATTACCCATCCAAATTGGAAATGCCCTGCTGCAAACTTTATTTAAAAGAACTCTTGTGTGACCAGTGCCCCTAAGTCTTTGGTAATGTACCTGTGAAAACAATACTGGAAATAATTTCTGACTTTTTGAAGAATTTGGATGCTTATATTTTTATATGTATAAAATAATAAATTTTATTAACTTATTCTTCCATATACCAAATATGCTTTTAAAGGTATACACTTAAAAAGTTAATATAAAATAAATCAGAACACAGCAATTCTTTGAACCATTTTTAGTTAAAGTGAAAAGAGACAAGATGGTAAAGGATATATCCATGGAATGATTTCATGTATACAAAGGATCAAAAAAGGGGGACACTTAAAATCATTGTTCAAATCATCAGTCCAGGGGAACTATAGTGTTATCGTGCCATGAGACTCTTGCAGGAAGATACCATCTGGCATATGCCAGAGCTAGTCTCCCAGGTAAAGCAACAGTCAAGTTTATCTAGAGAATTCTCAAGTAGTTGGCTAGTCCTTTCCCACATTTCACAAATCTTCAGATCTCCTGAGGTAAATCAAGATGTCTCAGGTATAAGGAGATTACATTATGGGTTTTAATTTCATAGCATCTCCAATAGTACTTTTTAGATAATGCGGACAGTTCTGTACTGAGCAGAAAATTTCTAATGCAAAGAAGGGCTCCCTCTTGAACAAATATATATTTACCTTGCACTGCAGCAGTTTGGGTTAAAGGAGTCATAATTCTCAGTCTCCCAAGGGGTTCTGTGCCCAAGACTTAGCCACAATCTTTGGGAGCTTGTGCCACTAACATACAGTTCCTGCATCAGTAGCTAGCTATTGTGCGAGTCGGGGACTTAACACACTTCAGTGCTACTGAAGCATACTTAGAGTCCTAATTCTTGAAAAAGAAAATAATCAGGCAGTGACACAAATAAGCTGGAAAGAAAACCACAATTAACATTTTTCTCCTTTCTACAAGAAATGACAGAGGATGTGCATCCAGCCTCACACCTGTATATATTTATATATTGAATATATCTTCTTTACATTCAGATAATCTCAGTCAGTCTTTTTGGCAAATTCTACATTCCAAGCCCTATTGTGATACCAAAAGTGTCTTTAAACACACCATTTTACCTCCGAGAACACAGTTTGTAAGAAATAGGCTTTCAATATCTTAAACAACAGTACTTACAACCAAGTCTGTAAAATAAGACGATAAATTGAATGAAGTCTCAGGGAAGGTGTTTCCAACAGTGAAAATGCATTATCAAAAGTAAGGAAATAGAAGACCTAAGTCACTGATGCAGTTTTCATGAAAAGAGAGGTGGGATTTGATTTCATCTCGGTAGATGTCACATCATTTGAGTTGGTGGAGAAAAGAAACAAGCACCTGGTAGTCTACACACGATCAAAGGCAAATAATGTATTTCCCCTGATAATGTTAGTCTTCACATACATTGCCAATGTTCTGTGCCCTTTTTTTTTCCTGTCTCAACCCTCTCAAACTTGCTTATTTTCCCCTTCTTGGCTCATCAAAGTTCTATCTAGCAGCTGTGCTTGCCCAGCACTCAGTTTTCAGTCACCCAGAGCCAGCAGGGAACCTGTTCTCCCATTAATCAAAGCTTCCCAAAAATTATTTTAAAAATGTGTTTACTCAAAAGTCTCATAAGAGTCCTCTTACCAGTAAGCCTTACAGGAAACATGGGTTTTCAATTTTGCTTATTAACCTAGAAAACTTAGACAAAGTTCTTGTGCTTGTTCATATATTCATTTATCTCTTTCTGACTCCTTTCCATATTCTGTCTTTTATTTTCGTTTTCTTAGTTGTGAACATTATTCTACTCTTCAAAATGTGTTATTCTAGAGAGTGTTAATTTCCATGTGTTCTGCAGTTTTTGTGGTTTCTTTTTCTATTGATTTCCATTTGCATTGTACTATATACATGGGATAATTTCAATTCCTTTGCATTTACTTAAGCATGTTTTGTGAGCTAGTATGTGGTCTATTTTGAAAATAATGTGTACTCTGATGTTGTGGGGTGGGACACTCTGTAGATTCCTACTAAGGTATTTGTTCAAAGTTTTGGATTAGCTTGATGTTTCATTATTGATTTTTTTGTCTAGTTGATCTGTGATAGTGTGGTATTGAGACCCCCATTATAATTCTATTAGTGATTATTTTGTTTCATGTTAATTAATATTTGTTTTATAAAGTTGGATGTTTTGGTATATGCTTATTTTCTCTTCCTCTTAGATTGTTCCCTTAATAAAAATGTAGTGACCTTCTTTGTCTCTTCTGATGAGTCTTAGATTGAAATCTACTTCATCTGCAAATAGGATAGATATGCTTGCTTTTTCCTAAGTTCCTGTCACATGGAACATTGTTTTCCATCCTTTTTCTTTGAATGTTGTTAGATCTTGTTCTTTGATCCATTCTGTCAATCTTTTTATTGGTTAATTGGGATAATTTACATTGATGGCTATAACTGACATGCATCGAATAGTCTTTGTCATATTATTTTCCTGTTGTTGCTTCCCTCCCTCCCCATTTAATTTCTTGCATCATCTGGTGGATTCATTCTATTAGGTTATGTAGAATCATTGTCTTCATTGTCTTCTTCTAGAATATCCTTTAGAACTTTTTTGGAGTGCTAGTATGTTGGTCACGAATTTCCTCAGGTATTATTTATCATAGAAGTATCTTATTTTTCCATTGATTTTTAATGATAATTTTATGGAGCATATCAATTTTGGTTGGAGGTTGTTTACTTTTAGGCTTTGAAATACATCACTAAATCTTTCTTTGACTTGAGGGTTTTTGTTAAGAACTCTTCTGTGATTCTGATGGGTTTTTTTTTAAGCTGATGTATTTCTCTTCTCTGGAAGTTTTTGATATTCTGCCCTTGTGTTGAATTTCTGCAATATTTTTTTTTTCTTTTTTTCTTTTTGAGACAGGGTCTCACTTTGTAGTTCAGGCTGGCTCTGAGCTCACTATGTAGTCCAGGCAAGCTTCAGCAATCCTCCTGTCTCTGCCTCCCGAGTGCTGGGATTACAGGCGTGAGCCACCACGCCCGGCACTGTGGTATGCGGTATTGATTGTTGGTGAGCGTGAGTCACCACGCCCAGCATTGTATGTGGTTACCGGGGATCGAACTCAGAACCTTGCGCTTGCGAGGCAGGCGCCGGAACCACTGAGCTAACCCTCCAGCCCAGTTTCTGCAATCTTGATGTTTATATGCCTTGCTGTAGTTTCTCCTGATCACAGCTATTTGGAGTTCTGTATGCCTCCCTGATCTGTATGTCAAATTTTTTTCTCGTGTTTGGGAACTTTTCTGCTATTACTTCTGTGGACAGGATTTTTTTTTTATGTCCTCTGCTATCTTCTGATTTTTTTACTTATTCAGATCAATTGTATGTTATTCTTTTTATTGTCTGGCAGCTATTGGATTGACTTTTTGTGGTCCCTTGGCATTTTTAGGTCTTTTATTCGGTGATCACTGATTACAAACCTGTATTCTAGGTCTGATATTCTGTTCTTACTTTGGTTAATTCTACTCCACATATTTTCAATGGAAATTTTAATCTGCTGAACCTTATATGAATCTATTTTCATGGAATCCAGTTCTTTACTTTATTAAACATTCACGATTTCTTCCACTTTCCTAAGCTCTTTATTCATTTTATCTGTATCTACTGTACATACAAATAGCACTAACCATATCCTTCATTAGGTCATTATCTCTATGTATCGGAAATTATTTCTGATTTTTTTTCCTAGAGCCTCACTTATCTGCTTTGTTAATTCTGTGGCTAACATTTCAGGAAATGCAGTGGGTAGCTTTTGACTTCCTCCAATTCAGTGTCCCCTGGACATACCTTGGGTAAGCTGGAGGTCTGAGGTTGCATCTCGCTTCTGTGTCTTCTCATTTTCTATTTCTAAAAATTTGTTTTCTGCATTTATGATTGTATATTGCTTATGGTAGTTTGCTGTATTACTCATGTTGAGACTTCCTTAGGAAATCACTATTTTTCAGAGATGTATTCTAGATGTTGCTTCCCTCCCACCCCATTTAATTTCTTGCATCATCCGATGGATTCATTCTATTAGGATATGTAGAATCGTTGTCTTTTTTTAGAATATCCTTTAGAACTTTTGTAGAGTGCTGGCATGTTTTACAAAAAACATATGGTTTTTTATTGGTACATTTTTGGGTACCTTGTGTATACACATCACAATGACAATTACACTCCACATTGAGAATTTGTACCAGTTTATGACATTTAATTCTCATTTTCCCCCTCCCCACCCACCCTACCTCCCCCAGCCCCTATGTGAACATATGTTTTTTTATTTTTTAGTGTATCTGCTGCCGAAGCGAGCACATGGCTTTTTATTTTTGGGTCTGTCCTAAGACCCTGCCTGTTCAATTTATTAGGGATGCAAAGTTGCTGTGTATTTGGCCCAGCACTCAGTTCTTTGGTACTGAACTATGGTAGTTTTTATGATCCCTAGACAATACTGCTATTGGCCTACAAGAAAATAAACACAACTATGTCACCTTGGCTAAATATTCAAACAGATAACCAGGAAATTAAAATTTCTATTGAAAATATATGCAGCAGAGGACAGAATATCAGATCTAGATGTGCCAAGTTTCCTGTTAGCAATCATCAAATGAAAGTAATAGCAGTAACCTCAAGCACAAACTATGGTAATTGTTAATTTGCCAACTTTATCCTTAGGTACAACATTTATAGTTATAAAATAAAATCACAAGCAAATCAGAAAATTATAAATAGTAAATATTCCCTCAATAGAGCAATTTTACTATTAGGAATAAAATCCAAAAACAATAGAAAGGATAGAGAAATAAAGATGATAAAGAGACTAGAAGTAAGGCTGAAGGATAAAGAAAATTATCCAAGCTTTGGGAAACTGACGAAGAAGACAGGAGGGAAATAAAGAAGGAAAAAAACAAAACAGGAACTAAAGAAAACAAACAAAAAAACCTAAAACAGCATGTTCACTCTTACTTTTAAAATCAAGAGAAAAATAAGAGCAAAGAGAAAGGAAGATTTCTGTGTGATTTCAAGTCTGTAGTTATGTTCTGGGGTCTACAGTTTTGTGGTAGTGTCCAATTCAGAGTGTGTCTCTGTTGACACTGGTACACAAAGGATGTAGAGAGAGTCCAAATCTGTGATGGATGATCCCAGCAAGCCTGGAGTAGGAATAGAACAGGGTCCAAATTTTGGTGCTTTCAACTGCACAGGTATTTAGGCTGATCCTGGCCTCTGGTTGTAGGGTTGGAACCTGAGTTGTTCAGCCTACAACACTGGGGGTGTGTCTTGCCTGCTTGACCTCAGCTCCCTGACCCTGTATGGTTCCTGAAGTTGTGCCTCACCTAGTCACTGGCAGCCCCAAGAGGAAGTCAACTGACAACTTCTCCATGTTCTGGGTTCTATTGGCCACTCCACAGAATGGTATTTAGCCAAGCACCCTCTTCAGGAGATGCCTGGCCCAGAGTCACTCACCAGCTGCTGTAGTTCACAGCATACATTGTTCCATTCCATTAGTGTATTTCTCTGCCTCCGGAGACACCTGCCTTCATTGCTGCTCTTTAGATTTGGGCCTTCTCTCTCATGCTGCAACCTGGGAGTCAGGGGAAAAGTGCAATTTGCCATTTCCTTTTTTCTACATTGAGGTCTGTCTCTTAACTTCCCCTGTGAGCTGCAGTTCTCCCTTCAGAGTCCCAGGAGTTCATCTCCCTCCTTTTCTTCCCCAAGTTGTTATATTACTGTGTCTGGTTTTCAAATTTTGGAGAAGCCAATTTGCCACTCTACCATTTTTCCAGAAGTCCAAAATGTGTTATTCTGAATCCCTGGTGGTAGTAATATTTTCCTTGTTTAAAGACTGAATTGAAAGCATCCCTTACTCACATGTGTTCTTGTAAAATCCACACCACACCATTAAACACCTTCCGGGTGTTGGGAATAGCAGTAGTTCGGTAATCTTTCTAATGAAGATGCCTATGTATGTGATCTGAGCCCTGTCTGTAGTAAAGAGGTCCTCACTACTGACCAAATTGCTCAAATCTACAGCCTACACTGAAGATAACTGCACCAAACCCCAGATAATGTCATTCAGAAAGCTACCAAACCCTCTCTACTTGATTCCAGGTTCATCTAGCAGAAGTTCTGAGAGTTCCCTATAAGGGAGGAAAAGGGCCAATAAGGTGACACAAGTCTGAATCTATGTAATGGTAATGCTTTTTTATATAAATCTATAAGTATTCATATATACATAATATAGTAGATTGAGTCATGCCACCTCACAAGATATAATGTTTTCTCCCTAGAACTTGTAAATATGATCTTCTTTGGGGAAAATGTATTTGCAGGTGTGATTAAGTAAATTATGTTGAGATGTGGAGATTATTTGAGATTGTCCAAATAAACCTTAACTGTACTAATAAGTGTCCTCACAGACAGGGAATATTGAAAATGTATAGAAGACATAATACAGAGATGAAGGAGAAAGAAACTGGAAGAGTCTGGCCTTGTTGTCTGGAGTGCTGTGTCTCTAAGCAGTGAATGTTGGCAGCCACTAAGGCTAGAAGCCAGAGCTTCCTGAGAGACCATGGGAGTGCCAATAGCTGGATTGATTTTGGCCCAGTACTATTGATTTCAGACTTCTGGACGCCAAACTGTGTTTCATGCCACCAAGTTTGGACCAATTTGTTATAGAAGCTATAGGAAGTTAGTACTCATAGTCTGTGTGAAACCCTGAGAATGTGTTTAGCTCTAGAAACATTGATCAAATGAAAAACCTAGAGCAAGGTACCCTGCCAAGGAAGTGTTGCCACAAAAAAGTCCTACCAGAGTATGAAAGTACTATTTGCTTGGGCCGAAGGGTTAGCTCAGTGGTTCCGGCACCTACCTTGCAAGCGCAAAGGTCCTGAGTTCGATCCCCGGAAACAACATACAATGCTGGGCATGGAGACTCACTCCCACCAACAATCAATACCGCATACCACAGTGCTGGGCATGGTGGCTCACACCTGTAATCCCAGCACTTGGGAGAGAGAGACAGGAGGATTGCTGAGTTCCAGGCTTGCCTGGGCTACATAGTGAGCTCAGTGCCAGCCTGAACTACAAAGCAAGACCCTGTCTCAAAAAAAAAAAAAAAGTACTATTTTCTAAATTCTTGCTGCATCCTCTTTAGTGTCAACAGTGATTATCATAGACAAAAATTTTTATTTGGTTATAATATCTGATTAAATCATAAAATTTTACTTAAAAAGGAGAAAAAGTTAAGACAGAGTAAATATTTACAATTTGCCAGGAACTATGTTAAATAGTATGTGCTCATTGTTACCTAGAACAGGGCAATCAGAGCTCTTAAGAGGATTTCATACTTTGCAGTTCCTTACTTGAAATCTTTGACATTCCCTCACCAATTGCTAGAACTAGCCAGAAATGGTCTTTTATCTGAGCAGAGAACCTCGAACTCAGTTGAGGCCTAGGTGGCTTTTGGGACCTGTTTCTCTACCTCACAACAGGCCCTGGCTGTCTCAGCACATGGGGTCAACCAAGATTTAAATCTTTTCCCTTGAGGTTATCTTTGGGTCTCTTGACTGGATTTTAGTTCTAAGAAAGGATTCATAACAATCAGATCACTCTTGCTGATCTAAACAGTAGTGGTTTTTTGTGATAGGATCACTTAAGATTAGACTACCAGAAAGCTCCATAAGTTGTGTGACATGCGTCAGGCAGTCTTCATATATCATCAGAGAGCTTTTTAAAAAATTATTTATTGCTACACTTTAGTTATACATTATTATCATATTCCTCATTGGGAATTTGTACCTGTACATGATGTATCATGGTTCTTTTTTATTCCCACTCATGTGCACTCCCTTCAACCTCTCAACCCCTCCTTATTGACGTAAGATTTATTTCCACATTTTCCTTTTTTCATTTTTCTTCCCTTCTTTCTTTCCCCCACCCCCTCCCTAGTTTCCCAACCCATTTGAACATTTTCTTCCTATTTCACAATATCTGTCATGTATTTTGTTCCTCGTTTACACTTTCAATTTCTCACACCAGAGAAACAATGTGGTATTTACAGTATGCGTCTTATTTATTTTGCTTAAGAGTATGGCCTCGAAGGCCAGAGGGTTAGCTCAGTGGTTCTGGCGCCTGCCTCGCAAGTGCAAGGTCCTGAGTTTGATCCCCGGTAACCACATACAATGCTGGGTGTGGAGACTCACGCCCATAAGCCATCAATACCACATACCACAGTGCCAGACGTGGTGGCTCACGCCTCTGGTCCCAGCGCTCGGGAGGCAGAGGCAGGAGGATTGCTGAGTTCGAGGCTTGCCTGGGCTACATAGTGAGCTCAGGGCCAGCCTGAACTACAAAAGCTAGACTCTGTCTCAAAAAAAAAAAAAGAGTATGGCCTCAAGATACATCCACTTATCTATATATGTTTCTAGTTTATCTTTATGGCTAAGTTGTACTTTATTTTATTAAGAAGAAGAAGAAAAGAAGAGGAAGAAGAAGAAAGAAGAAGAAGAAAAGAAGAAGAAGAAGAAGAAGAAGAAGAAGAAGAAGAAGAAGAAGAAGAAGAAGAAGAAGAAGAAGAAGAAGAAGAAGAAGAAGAAGAAGAAGAAGAAGAAGAAGAAGAAGAAGAAGAAGAAGAAGAAGAAGAAGAAGAAGAAGAAGAAGAAGAAACACATATTCTTTATCCAGTCCCCCAATGATTGGCATTTAGGCTGTTTCCAAGATTCAGCTATTTCAAACTGTGCTACTATAAACATGGGTACCCATACGTCAATGTGGTATGATGCTTTTAATTCTTCTGTGTATACACCTATCATGGAAATAGCAGGGTCAAATGAGAGTGCTAATCCTAGTTTCTTCAAGGATCTCCACACTGATTTCTGCAGAATTGCACCAGTCTACACTCGGATCAACAGTGGAGAAGGATTCTTTCTTCCTCATAGCCCCACCAGCATTTGCTATTGGTGTCTTGATAACAGCTATTCTTTCTGGAGTGAGATGGAATCACAGTATTGTTTTCATTTGGATCTCTCTAATGACCCTGATGTTAAACATTTTTCATGTTTATTTGCTGTTCTACTACTTCATCTGAGAAATGTCTATTCATTTGACATGCTGACTTTTGGATTGGGTCTTCAAATTTGGGAGTTCTGATTTTTTAAATTGAATTATTTATTGGCACATTTTATATACAGCTCACAATCACACTCAACACTGGGAATTTGTACCAGTATATGACATGAATTAATTCCATTTTTACCCATATCCCTACCCACCACACAACCCCCTACACCTTATATACATGTGCTTTCTTTTTCTCTTCAAATCATATTTTATTCTTTCCTCTCATTACTTTCCCCTACCACTTTCCCTTTGAATATTTCCTATTTTACAAAATCTATCATATATTCTAGAATTCCTTTACACCTACAGGTTCTCATACCAGAGAAAAGGTATGATATTTATATATCTGTGACCTATTTATTTCACCTATTAGTGTGTTCTCAAGGTGTGTCCATTTGCGCATACATGGCTCAAACTTGTCATTCTTCATGGCAGAGTAATACTTCATTGTATTAAAAAAACACACACCTTTTTTATCCAGTCTCCAGTTGATGGGCATCTAGGTTGTTTCAAAGATTGGGCTATCACAAGCTGAACTGCTATGGACATGGGTGTACATATGTCTTTATAATATGAATTTTTTAATTCCTTTGAGTATATTCCTAGCAGGGGAATACCAGGGTCAAATGGGACCTCTAATCCTAGTTTTCTGAGGAATCTCCACAATGGTTGCGCAAGTCTACAATTCCGCCAACAGCGGAGAAGGGTTCCTTTCTTCCCATGGCTTCCGCAGCATTTATTGCTGGTTGGTTTTGCAATAGCAACCATTCTCTGTGGAGTGAGATGAAATATCAGTGTTGTTTTCATCTGTATCTCTTGCATGACCAGTAAGGTTAAACATTTCTTCATATGCTTCTTGGCCACTTTTACATCTTTCTCTGAGAAGTGTCTGTTCATTTCAGATGCCCATTTTTGAACTGGGTCTTTAAATTTGGGGGGACTGATTTGTTTAAGTTCTTTATATATTCTAGATAGTAGCCCTTTGTCTGACAAAGAGCTAGTAAAGATTTTTTTCCCATGTTGTTGGTTGTCTTTTAGCGGTGCCAGTGGTTTCTTTTGCTGTGCAGAAGACTTTTAGGAGGATGAGATCCCATTTGTTGATTCTTTCTGCTAGTTCTCGTGCTGTAGAGGTTTTGTTCATAAAGCTTAAGCCAATGTCTCCAAGAGTTTTACCTAACCTGTTTTACATCAGGTTTAGTATTTCTGTTTTAATGTTTAAGTCTCAAATCCATTGCAATTTTAGTTTAGTACATGATGAAAGAGATAGGTCTAGCTTTAGTTTGGGGGAGGTTAAAGCCCAGTTTTTCCAGCGCCATTTGTTAAAGAGGCTGTCTTTCCTCCATTGAGGATGTTTGGCTCCTTTGTCAATGATGAGGCAGCTTAGTGTATCTGGAGTTGTTTCTGGACCTTCTAATGTATTCCACTGGTCCTTGGGTCTGTTACTTTGCCAGTACCATGAGTTTTTATCACAGTGGCTTTACAGTACAGTTTTAAATTGGGGATCATAACACCCCCTGGCATGTCCTTGTTGCTTAGAATTGTTTTTACTATTCTAGGTCTCTTGTGGTTCCAGACAAATTTTTGGATGATTTTCTCTAGCTGTGTGAAGTATGGTTTTGGGATTTCAGTTCGAATTGCATTGAATTTGTATAGTAATTGTGGGAGTATAGCCATTTTGATGATGTTGGTTCTCCCTACCCAGGAACAAGGGATGATTTTCCATTTTCTGATATCCTCTTTTCTCTCCTTTTTCAGAGTCCTGTAGATTTCAGAGTCCTATAGATTTCATAGTAGAGGTCTTTCACCTCCTTTATTAAATTATTTACTAGAAAGTTCTATGTGTATATTTCAGGTAATAGTCCTTTGTTTGAAGAACAACTTGTAAAAATTTTTCCCAAGGGCCGGAGGGTTAGCTCAGTGGTTCCGGCGCCTGCCTCACAAGCGCAAGGTCCTGAGTTCGATTCCCGGTAACCACATACAATGCTGGGCATAGAGACACGCCCACCAGCAATCAACACCCGCATACCACAATGCTGGGCGTGGTGGCTCACGCCTGTAATCCCAGCACTCGGGAGGCAGAGACAGGAGGATTGCTGAGTTTGCGGCGGCTTGCCTGGGCACCATAGTGAGCTCAGGGCCAGCCTGAACTACAAAGCGAGACCCTGTCTCAAAAAGCAAAAAAAAAAAATTTTCCCACATTGTGGTTTGTCTTTTCCCTCTGCTGGCAGTTTCTTTTGCTTCTATGCAGGAGCTTTTTAATAAGATGGAATCCCAATTGCTGATACTTTGTGATAGTTTCTGTGTGGTTGAAGTTTTGTTCCTATGCTAATGTCTTGAAAGTATGTTTATTCTATCTTTCAACCGGTTTAGTGTTTCTATTTTAATATTTAGATATTTGATCCATTTTTTTTTTAGTTTAGTGCATGGTGAAAGATATGGGTTTGGTTTTCATCTCTGGCACATTGAAACCCAGTTTTTTATTGTTCTTTGTTTTTGAGACTAGGTCTTGCTTTGTAGTTCAGGCTGGCTTTGAGCTCACTATGTAGCCCAGGCAAGCCTCAAACTCAGCAGTCCTCCTGCCTCTGCCTCCCAAATGCTGGAATTACAAGCATTAGCCACCACGCCCTGCACTGTGGTATGTGGTACTTATTGCAGGTGGGTTTAAGTAACCAAAACCCGGTATTGTATGTTATTACCAGGGATCAAACTCAGGACCTTGTGCTTGCTAGGCAGGCACTGGAACCAGTGAGCTAAATCTCTGGCCCTGAAACCCAGTTTTTGCAGTACCATTTATTAAAGAGGCTATCTTTCCTCCAGGGAGAGTGTTAGTTCTTTTCTCTAAAATGAAATGGATAAGTATGTCTGGAGTTGTTTCTTGATCTTCTAACTTGTTCCATTGGTCTTAAAATCTATTTCTTTACTAATACTATGCTGTTTTTACCACTGTAGCTGTGTAGCATAGTTTTATTTTTGTGATTGTGATACTCTCTGCCTTGTCTTTGTTGCCTAGATTTCCGTCTGCTATTCTAGGTCTCTTCTGGTGGTTCATTTTATCCATTAATGTGAAATTCAGTGTTGGATTTACAAGCAAGATTGCATCAAATCTATATAACAGTTTTGGAAATATAGCCATTTTCATTTTATTTGTTTTTTTTTATTTCTTTCTCTTATCTAATTGCTATGGCTAATCTTTGCAGAATTATATTGATCTGAAGTGTTGATAATGGATATCCTTGTCCTGTTCCTGATTTTTAGCATGAAATATTTCAGTTTTATACCATTTAGTATGATGTTGGCTATTGGTTTTTCATAAATGGCTTTTATCAGGTTAAGGTAAAGACCATCTATTACAATTTCTGTAGGGTTTTTATTATGAATGGGTGTTGGATTTTGTCAAATGCCTTTCTGCTCTATTGAGATAATCATATGATTTTTGTTCTTGACTGTCAATATAGTGTACATTAATTGATTGATATATGTTGAACCATCACTGAGTGAATCTAACTTGGTCAGGGAGTATGATCTTCCTGTTGATCTTCTGTATTCTATTTCCCAGTATCTTATTGAAGATTTTTGCATCTATGTTCATTAGGGAGATTGGCCTATTAGAGGTCAATTCTCACTGGGCATAGTGACATGCACCTGCAATCCCAGCACCCTGGGAAGCTAAGGCAAGAGGATCAAAAGTTTAAGCCCACCCTGGGGTGACTTAGTGAATTAATGAGACTCTGTCTCAGAAAGTTAAAAATGATGTGAGGATGTAGCTCAGTACAATAACCTTGGATTCATTAAATACTCAACATGGGGGAAAAGTTAATTGTCAGGCCGGAGATTTAACTCAGCAGTTCTGTCGCCGCCTGCCTAGCAAATGCAAGGTCCCTGGTTCGATCCCCCATAACCACATACAATAATACTGTGCATGGTGACTCACACCCACCAGCAATCAATACCACATACCACAATTCTGGGCATGGTGGCTCATGCCTGTAATCCCAGCATTTGGGAGGCAGAGGTAGGAGGACTGCTGAGTTTGAGGCTTGCCTGGGTTACAAAGTGAGCTCAGGACCAGTTTGAGCTACAAAGTGAGACCCTGTGTCAAAAAAAAAAAATTAATTGTCATTCTCAGAAGAAACCGCAGGCAACCACTTTGTCAATATGATCATACCTTTTCTAGGAACATTATGGTTATGCCTCGTGCTTAGATGTCCTTCTAAAGCATCACGTGGTCATAGACTAGGCTTTTTAGAAGTGGCTAGATTTAGGTGTATGAATGTGAGCTAAGGATGTGATACTGAGATTAAGGGTATGGATAGTAAAATCCCTACTTTGAGTGTGAGTGGCACCAATCAATGAACTTGTAGCCTGAATAGAATATAAAGGGGCATAAAGAAGGCAGGCTTGCTGCTATCACTTCAGTTTTGCTGCTTGCTGCCTTCCATCTGCCACATGTTTTTCCTGTGTGATTCCCCTCTGCCATGCCATCCTGCCTTGGAACCAGACAAATACGGAATGAAACTTCTACAAACTATGAACTAATTTTTCTTCTCTTAACTTGTGGAAGTTAGGTTTTATGTCCCAACAATGAAAAAAGTAACTAAGACAATTCTATAAATGGAATCATGCAATCTTCAGCATTTTGTTCCTGGTTTATTTTATTCAGCATACTCTTTTTGAGCTTCATTCACGTTGCAGTGCATGTTAATAGTTTTTTTCTTGGGCCAGAGATTTAACTCAGTGGTTCCGGCACTTGCCTCGCAGGAGCAAGGTCCTGAGTTCAATCCCCGGTAACCACATACAATGCTGGGTGTGGTGACACGCCCACCAGCAATCAATACCACATACTACTGTGCCGGGCATGGTGGCTCACGCCTGTTATTCCCGCACTCGGGAGGCAGAAATGGGAGGTTTGCTGAGTTCCAGGCTTGCCTGAGCTACATAGTGAGCTCAGGGCCAGCCTGAAATACAAAGCAAGACCCTGTCTCAAAAACAAAACAAAACAAAACAAAAATAGTTTTTTTATTTTGTATTGCTGAATACGATGTCATTGTGTGAATATACTACATTTTGCTTACCCATTCATTAGGTGATAAACATTTTGATTAATCCAAAGTGTTGTTACTCCTAGGGAATGTTGCTGTAAGTCTTTGTTTGCAAGCCTTTCTGTGAATAACTTTTCATTTCTCTTTGATAGATAATTGGTTGTATTACATAGTAAATAAACAGCCTTTTCACAAAAGCTTTACTGATGAATTGTCAACATAAAATAAATTATGTATGTTTAAAGGGTACAGCTTGGTAAGTTTTGATGTATATATGTGACATAAAGTGATCACTTCAGTCAAGATAATAGATATAACCATCATTCTCCAAATATTTCACAAGCCCCATTGTAGCCCTACCTGACTCTTTCCCTAGGCTTCCTTCGGGCTACCCCGTTTTCTTTCAGTGTAGATTTATTTGCCTTTTCTGGAAATTTGCATATGTATTTTTCTATGTGGCTTCTTTCAGAAAATTTTTTTAAGAGTACATCAAAATTGTTACATGTGTTAATGTTTATTTTTATCGAAGAATATTTGTTTATTCCTTTACCTGCTATGGGACATTTGGGTTATTTCTACTGTTTTACTATTACATATAAAACTGCTATGAACATTCACATACAAGTCTTTGTACTGACATGATTTTATTTCCTTTGGGTAAATACTTAGAAGTGGAATAACTAAGTTATGGGGTAGATGTATGAAAAATTTATACATTTTACAAAATCACCAAACTATTTTTCAAAGTGGTTGTGCCATTTTATATTCCTACCAGCACTGTATGAGAATACAGATTTTTCCATAACTTCACCAACAATATTTGTTATAGACAGTCTTCCTAATTTTAACCATTTTGAACAGGAAGAGACTGATATCTCATTCATTGGGGGTTTTATTTTAGCCTAGTTCTTTACTCTTCAACAAACTTTATTGTGCACATTTTAGTTGCAAGACTTGATGATATGAGATATATAAAGACAGTAAAATGGTTACTATGGTGAAACAAATTAATGTATCCATCATTTCACACAGTTACTTTTCTGTGACAGGAGCATCTCACATCTACTTATTTAGCAAAAACTCTAACAATATCATTTAAAATAACTGTAATCTTCATGGTGTATATTAGATTTCTAGACTTATTCATTCTACATACTTGCTACTTTGTATATTTTTAGTATATCTCTTTATTTCATAGCCTTTCCCCCATTCCTCAGAACTGTGATTTCATTCTTTCTCTTTCTCTCTCTGTTTGATATTTTTAAAAATATTCCACATAGAAGTGAGATCATGCAATGTTTTTCATTTTTGTTTGTTTTGTTTTGGTTTGGTTTGGTTTTGAGACAGAATCTCACTTTGTAGTTCAGGCTGGCCCTAAGCTCACTATGTAGCCCCGGCAAGCTTCAAACTCCGCAATCCTCCTGCCTCTGCCTTCTGAGTGCTGGGATTGCAGGCCTGAGCCACCACACCTGGCTTCATTTTCTATTTGATGTATTTCACTTAGCACAATGGCCTCCAAGTCTATACATATTGTTGCAAATAGTAGGGTCTTTATTATAAAAGGCTGAATATATAATAATTTAATATATTGTATTATTTTTAATTACACTCACAAATCTTTGTATGAACACATAAACACATACATATCCCACATTTTCTTTCTTTCTTTTTGAAAAAGCATGGGTATATTATGGAATTCTTCTGTATTTTCTGGGTTGAATATCTTGATAAAGACTTCATTTCAATCCTCACAACAGTCTTTTGCAGCAAACAATAATTAGCATGATTTTCTTTCAATTTTTTTCACTCATTTTTAAAAAATTGATTATACAAATGAGTGGATTTCATTTTTGAGGATTTGCACATGCATACAAACTACTTTGATCATTTTCACCTCCCATCATTCCTTTGTCCCAGTTTCCCACCATTTTTCATATTTGGGGGAAGTTTCAATGCATATAATATGTTTTTATTATGTCTATCTCCTCTATTACTCCCCTTCCATCCCACCTCCTCCCCTTTGTTCCTTTTCTATTCTCTAATAATAGTTTCCCTTCTTTCTTTCATTTTCTTCTAGTACTAGGAGTCAAACTCAGGACCTTGCACTTGCCAATCAGGTGCAGCATCACTGAGCTAGATCTCTGGCCTCCCTGCTACTTTCTTGCCATCTTTTACAACTTCCATAAGTTAGAGAGAACATCTGATATTTGTTTTTCCAAATCTGCCTCATTTCTTAGTGTGATCATCTCCTGACCTATCAGGTTTTTTCACAAATTTTCTTTTTGATTTGTTCCTTGAATAACTGGTTGTTCAAGAGCACATTGCTTAATTATCATATATTGTAAATTTTCCAAGCTGCTTTCTATTACTTCTAGTTTGATACATTTGTGATTGGAAACAATACTAGAAAATATCTGGGGCCGGAGATTTAGCTCAGTGGTTCCGACGTCTGCCTCACAAGCGCAAGGCCCTGAGTTCAATCCCGGTAACCACATACAATGCTGGGCGTGGTGACTCACGCCCACCAGCCATCAATACCACATACCACAGTGCCGGGCGTGGTGGCTCACATCTGTAATCTCAGCACTCACAAGGCAGAGGCAGAGGCAGGAGGATTGCTGAGTTCCAGGCTTTTCCTTAACTCTAAGTTTTTCTCCTCACCTTGGGTCATAGCACTGAGCAGGAGATCTGGATCCTCTTCAAGGATCTCTGATAAAGCAGAGCTATGAGTTTTCCTACTCATTTCTTAGCAAGCTTGATAGTTTTATTGAAAACATTACTCCAAATCAAGTCAGCCTCCTGTAGTAGTGTATTAGTTGAATATGTATTAAACTTCTTCTAGAAAATGAAGTCAATAAAGATGATTAACCTTACTCCAGAAAGAATGGCTGTCATCAAGAAATCAGCCAATAACAAGAGCAGCTTCTGGGGAAAAGGAATTCTTCATTGTTAGTTGGAGTGGACACTGAGATGACTACTCTGGAAATCAGTATGGAGATTCCTCAGAAAACTATAATAAGAAATTCCATTTGTCTTATCTATTCCCATTTTAGGAATTTTCTCAGAAGATTTAAATGCATCACATCACAGTAATATATGCATATACATGTTTATAGCAGCACAATCTGTATGTCATTAACAGATAAATGGATAAAAGTCGAGATACAAATTCAAATGAAGTACTACTCTGCCATAAAGAAGGATAAATTTGAGTCATTTGTAGGAAAAATGAATGTACTTTGAGACTATAAATTTAAGTATAGTAGGGCCGGAGAGTTAGCTCAGTGGTTCTGGTGCCTGCCTTGCAAGCACAAGGTCCTGAGTTCGATCCCCAGTAACCACATACAATGCTGGACATGGTGACTCACTCCCAACAGAAATCAGTACCACATACCACAGTGCCGGGCATTGTGGCTCATGCCTGTAATCCCAGCACTCGGGAGGCAGAGACAGGAGGATTGCTGAGTTCGAGGCTTGCCTGGACTACATAGTGAGCTTGGCCAGCCTGACCTACAAAGCGAGACCCTGTCTCAAAAAAAAAAAAATGCTCTCCAAACTTCACCCTCTTCAGAACTGGTTTTAAAAGACGTATTTCACCCCAAAACAGTTACAGAAAAAAAAAGGTTTTTGCCAGGCATATAGGGTTAATAGAAATTAATACAGACCCTCAAGTTAAAACAGTGAATAAAGCTGGAGATTTAGCTCAGTGGCTCCAGCATCTGCCTAGCAAGAGCAAAGTCCCTGGTTCAGTCCCAGGTACCACACAACCACAATGCTGGGCATGGTGGCTCATGCCTGTCATCTCAGCACTTGGGAGGCAGAGGCAGGAGGATTGCTGAATTTGAGGCTTGCCTGGGCTACATAGTGAACTCAGGGCCAGCCTGAACTACAAAGCGAGACCCTGTCTCAACATTTTTTTAAAAAAAATTAAGTATAGTAAATCAGACATACAAGCTTGCATATTGCATGGTTTGTCTTAAAGGAGATGTGAAATATATAAATAAGCACAAAAAAGACTTACAATAGGAAAAAGGGAATGAAAAAATGTTATTATAACCCAGAAGAGACAATGTATCTAAAAGTTAACTTGATTTAGAATATAGTAGTAGCTCAGTTCACCAATTTAATTTATTCTACAATTTTTGAAAAGATGCCCATGTTTGTGTTTTGCCCATGTTTGTGTTTGTGTGGGAAAGATGGCTGCGGTCATGCCTGTCACCTGATGCAGAATTAGTAACAAAAGCAAAATTTTGCCAAATGCTTCTCTCTGTGTAGCAAATTATTTACAAAAGAAAGCATCAGGAGCCACATGTACCACTGTAACTGTCTTATGCGTTTTTGATGTTAGTCTGGCTGTTAATATGTATTTAAGATAATTAACTTGATAAGGGATTTAAAGTAAATAAACAAATCTGATTCTAGAGAAATTTTTTTAAAAGGTGGAGAAGGGTTTTGTACATATACAAATACGCCACAGTGAATATAATCATTTTTAGTGTAAGCATATACCGATAAAAAATTAAAAATAAGTATGATGAAGTTAAATGTGCAAAAATAAAAGTGACACAAAATAGATATTAATGCTGCACATTCAGACTCAACAAGAAAGCTAGATGTACCTACACAATGACAGACTTTCAGAATGGCAATTCCATTTTGGATCAATTTAAAGTTATTACAAGGTTAGAATATATTTGTCCCTCTATTTAGATGCACAATATTTCTTTTTTTTTTTTTTTTTTTTTTTTTTTTTTTTTTTTTTTTT
>PVIC010023461.1:0-26765 GCA_004025085.1 Thryonomys swinderianus | reverse complement strand
TCTTGTTTGCAGATAAAATAGATTTCAAACCCAAACTGATTAAAAGAGATAAAGAAGGTCACTATATTCTCGTACAAGGAACTATCCAGGAAAAAGAAATAACACTCATAAATATTTATGCACCGAACTCTAACGCACCCAATTATATAAAACAAACATTACTGGACATGAAAAGCCAGCTATCCATGAATACAATAGTAGTAGGGAACTTTAATACTCCACTGTCACAAATTGACAGATCAACTGGACAAAGAATCAATAAGGAAATACTTGAGGTAAATCAAACTTTTGAGCAAATGGACTTATTAGATGCCTACAGAATTTTTCACCCTACAAAGTGAGAATATACCTTCTTCTCAGCTGCTCATGGATCATTCTCCAAAATAGATCACATTCTAGTCCATAGAAAAGGCTTAAGTAAATGCAAAGGAATTGAAGTTATCCCCTGCATACTATCAGACCATAGTGTCTTGAAACTGGAGCTGAATAGCAAGAGAAATTCCAAGATCCTCACAAACACATGGAAATTGAACAACATTCTGTTAACCAACCAATGGGCCACAAAAGAAATTAAAGAAGAAATTAAACAGTTTCTACAACTAAATGACAACCCCAGCACAACATACAGGAATTTATGGGACACCATGAAAGCATTTGTATGGGGGAAATTCATAGCAGTGAATGCCTTCCCTCGGAAAACAGAGCAAACTGAAATAAACAATCTAATGATGAACCTAAGACAGTTAAAAAAAGAGGAGCAAAACAAACCCAAAGCACATACTAGAGAGGAAATTATAAGGATCAGAGCAGAAATTAATGCATTGGAGACAAGGAGAACAATACAAAGAATTAATGAATCAAAGTGTTGGTTCTTTGAAAGGATGCATAAAATCGACAGACCCTTAGCCAACCTTATCAAACAAAGGAAGGAAAAGGCTCAAATCCATGCTATAAGGAATGAAAATGGGGAAATCAGCACAGATCCAGAAGAAGTCCAAAGGATAATAAACACGTACTTTGAAAATCTATATTCCAAGAAGATGGAAAATCTAGAAGAAATGGATAGACTCCTAGACACATATGAACTTCCAAAGCTGAATGAAGAGGATATAAAAATATTAAACAACCCAATATCAATCTGGGAAATTGAAAATGTAATAAAAAGCCTACCAACAAAGAAAATCCCTGGTCCTGATGGCTTCACTGTTGAAATCTACAAAACTTTTAAAGAAGAGTTAATACCAATACTTCTCAATCTTTTTAATGAAATTGAAAAGGAAGCAGTACTCCCCAAATAATTCCTTGAAGCAACCATCACCTTGATTCCAAAGGCAGGGAAAGATCCAACCAAAAAAGAAAACTACAAGCCAATCTCTCTAATGAACGTTGACACAAAAATCCTCAATAAAATGCTGGCAAACAGAATACAGTGAGTTATCAAGAAACTCATACACCCTGATCAAGTCAGATTTATCCCAGGGATACAAGGCTGGTTCAACATACGTAAATCAATCAATGTAATACACTATATTAACAGACTCAAGGACAAAAACCATATGATTATCTCGATGCAGAAAAAGCATTTGACAAAATCCAACACCCATTTATGATCAAAACCCTACAGAGAATTGGAATTGATGGACTTTATCTCAATTTAATACAAGCTATTTATGAGAAACCAATAGCCAGCGTCATACTCAATGGGCAAAAACTAAAACCTTTTACACAAAGATCAGGAATGAGACAGGGATGCCTGCTGTCACCACTCTTGTTCAATATAGTGCTGGAGACATTAGCCATAGCAGGCAGGACAAAGATATAAAAGGAATAAAGATAGGAAAGGAAGAAGTTAAATAGTCATTATTTGCTGATGATATGATACTCTATCTAGAGGACCCTAAAAACTCAACCAAAAGACTGCTAGACTTAATTACCAAATTTAATAGTGTTGCTGGATACAGGGTTAATGCTAAAAAATCAACAGCCTTTGTCTACACAAACAACAGACTCACTGAAAGAAAAATTGGGGAGTCAATCCCTTTCACATTTGCAGCCAGAAAAATGAAATACCTAGGAATCAACCTAACAAAGGAAGTGAAAGACCTCTACTCTGAAAACTACAGGGCTCTGAAAAATGAGATAGAAAAGGAGATCAGAAAGTGGAAAGACATCCGTTGTTCCTGGGTCGGGAGAACCAATATCATCAAAATGGCTATACTTCTACAACTACTATACAGATTCAATGCAATTCCAATTAAAATTCCAATGGTATACTTCACATAGCTATTGAAAATAATACAAAAATTCATCTGGAACCACAAGAAACCTAGAATAGCAAAAGCAATTCTAAGCAACCACGACATGGCAGGGGGTATTACAATTCCCAATTTAAAACTCTACTGTAAAGCCAATGATAAAAACTGCATGGCACTAGCAAAGTAACAGACCCAAGGACCAGTGGAATATATTAGAAGATTCAGACACAACTCCGGATACACTAAGCCACCTTATCTTTGACAAAGGAGCCAAACATCCCCGGTGGAGAAAAGACAGCCTCTTTAACAAATGGTGCTGGAAAAACTGGGCTTTAACCTGCCAAAAACTAAAGCTAGACCTATCTCTTTCACCATGCACAAAACTAAACTCACAATGCATATGAGACTTAAACATTAAAACAAACAATAAGCCTGCTGGATAACAGGTTAGGTAAAACTTTTGGAGACATTGGTTTAGGCAGAGACTTTATGAATAAAACCTCTCTAGCACAAGAACTAGCAGAAAGAATCAACAAATGCGATCTCATCCTACTGAAAAGCTTCTGCACAGCCAAAGAAGTCACTGGTACTGCTAAAAGACAACCAACAACATGGGAAAAAATTTTTACTAGCTGTTTGTCAGACAAAGGGCTATTATCTACAATATATAAAGAACTCAAACAAATCAGCCTCCCCAAGTTTAAAGACCCAATTCAAAAATGGGCATCTGAAATGAACAGACACTTCTCAGAGGCAGAAGTCAAAGCAGCCAAGAAGCATCTGAAGAAATGCTCAACGTCACTGGTCATTCGAGAGATGCAAATGAAAACAACACTGAGATTTCATCTCACTCCACAAAGAATGGCTGCTATCACAAAATCAACCAACAGTAAATGCTGGCATGGCTGTGGGGAGAAAGGAACCCTTCTTTGCTATTAGTGAGATTGCAGATTTGTGCAACCATTGTGGAGATCTGTTTGGAGATTTTTCAGAAATCTAGGACTAGCCGCCCCATTTGACCCTGCTATCCCCCTGCTAGGAATATACCCAAAAGAATTTTAAAAATCACATTGGAAAGACAGATGTACACCCTTGTTCGTAGCAGCTCAGTTCATGATAGCTCAATCTTGGAAACAACCCAAATGTCCATCAACTGGAGAGTGGATAAAGAAGATGTGGGTTTTTTTTTTAAATGGAGTATTATTCTGCCAGAAAGAATGACAAAATTGATTCATTTATATGCAAATGGAGATGCCTGGAAGACACACTAGTAAGTGAAATCAATAGATCACAGATAGGCAAATACCAGATCTTCTCTTTGATATGAACACTTGTAGATGCAAATGAGCTCTAGAAAGTATGATGGTTTTTGTAGAATGGGAAATTTCCATAGGAAATTTGGTGTGGGAATGTAATGAGGGAAAGGAATAAATATGATACAGAAAGAAAATAAAAGAGTATGTATATAGAGGGTGGGGAGGTGTGGGTGGGGAGGTATATGGGTAAAAATGAGAATTAATTTGTGTCGTATACTGGTACAAATTCCCCAATGTTATATGTGATTGTGAGATGTAAAGAAATTGTACCCATAAAGAATTCAATTAAAAAAATTTCACTAGGACTCTGTGGTGACCAACCTCACACTTGTGATGAAGGCAAAGCACCTGTCCATCTCTCTCCCTGTCAGAAAAGGGTGATCTCAGCACCAAGGGTACAAGTCTCCATGGAGCAGCAGATAAATGGGACAACGGATGTCTGTTAAATTTTACTTATAGATGATGACATATTTTTTCTTCCTGTCTCTTTTACCTTCTCTACAAGGGTCTTCAAATTAAAATAGCAGAAATTACAACTTGAATTTTCACGTGTCTTTCAATAGTAATGGTATTAAATAATTTTCTATGATCAAAGATCAGCACAGAGCCTAAGGCAGCAAACAGTGGGTACTGAGTCCTTACATGTATGTGGACCTGCTTGAATTACATTTTAGGCAAGCTCCATTTGTGAACTCAAAATGCTGCCCTTTAAAGAGAGTTGCATGAGGCTACACACATGGCAAAGCTACTTTGCTTGGCTAACTGCATACGCAGTCTTCTACTCAAAGAATGGCCTGGGACCAGCAGCAGAAATAGTAGCTGGGCTTTATCAGAAATGCAGGCCCTCAGCCCCTCTAATGGGGTCCTGATTCCTTGGCATGGACATTAAAGTAGAGGAAATAGTGATTTTTAATACTTACTTTGAGTGCCAGGTTCATGTTAGGAGAGTGGAGAAATTTTTAAAGATACTGATAGAGATTCTACTTTGTTTCACCTGGGATTTAGATCAGGCATCACAATTCTCACAGGTCCTATGTATCTAATATGAAAAAGGTGACCAACAGATTTGACTATATTCAACATATAATAAAAAAATTCTTTGACCTGAATTACCTTACATTTGCTGCCCACACCTTAAGAATTTTCCTCACTTGTTCAGACAACTATACCACCTTTACTTGCAGTAACACTCTGTTCCTTCTCCTTCCACAGCTCATGTTTCATCCTATCTGCCCTTCAGAGAAGACTCAACTTCAGTGCCTTCTTCTTCCAAACATGGTTTTCTTTCCCTCTTTCTAACCTTTTTCCTTTTAGCTTTAGCTTTTTCATTCAACCTATCACTGTCCCTTAGTAGTTCAGTTATTTACATGTGCCACTCACCCATGTTCCTAAGCCAGTGATGGCCGATTTTTTTAGAGTCCCAAGTGCTCAAACTACAATCCCAAACTCACTTACTTGTTGTGAAGTGTCAACACTTCAATTAAATCTGAATACTGAGGTTTTAGTTTAGAAAAAGCAACTTGTACATTTGGTTCATGTGCCTACCAAAGGATTGTATGTGCCTGCTGCAGCACACATGCTACGGGTTCACCACTACTTCCCTAAGCTGAGGCTACTACAGGATATAAGTCGTATCCAAACTCTTTCCATGTAACAAGGCTAAATGGTGTGAGCTAGAACAGAGATGGGAAGAAAGAGGACAGAAAGTGGAACACCCTATGTGTTGTCTCTTTTCAAATGGCCAGGTAAGATGGATGCACAAGGACTGCATGGGTAGAATGTAGGATCTGGATGAAATACAGGAGAGAGCTTTATAAACTGAGCAAGAATATGGACCCCAGAGGTACACAGTGAAGGCGAGATGGAGGTAAGAGAGCAGTGGTTACATCCAGTGAGCACTCCATGTGATCTTTGGAAAAGAAGGAGACGAATGCCCAGGAGTTAGAAGGGCAAAGCAGTGAGGTCACTTAGGGCCTTGAGATCCACACATCCCTGCGGCTGGTGCCAGCTGACAGC
This sequence comes from Thryonomys swinderianus, assembly GCA_004025085.1. NCBI lineage: Eukaryota > Metazoa > Chordata > Mammalia > Rodentia > Thryonomyidae > Thryonomys > Thryonomys swinderianus. The sequence goes on along the minus strand of PVIC010023461.1, from coordinate 21,178 downwards.
CCTGGGAGGGAGGTTGCTGTCTGGGGCATGGAGCGCTTTAGTGAGTGTGACTGGGCCAATGCTGCCTTCACTGCACCTTTTAGTTGACTTCAGGTCAGAGAGCAGCATTCCAAGTGCGCTCTGTGCAGGATGCAAGGTCTGGAGAAGCTCGCCTTTTCGTACTTGTACAGCCCAGCAAGCTCCCAGATACTGGATGTGCTAATTATGCGACCTGGTTGTCTTGTCAGGTTCTCATCTTTGTGTCATGCATCTCTGAGTAGATCTCCGCCTCTACTGCATTTTAGGGGTGCAGTTTATGCCCATTTCACATTCATGCATGGGATTTACATAATTTTTTCCCCAGAGCCTTACAGTACTTCATGGAAGGGACCCCTCATCCCCTGCAGACAACTCTGTAGGTTGTTGTAGCAGCAAGAGCTGGCTCAGAAATACAGAAGTGAATGCAGCCCCCAGAGGAGGCCCAGCAAGTGGGAAGTTTCAGGCATGTAAGCAGCAGTAGCGTAAAAAACAGACTCTCTTAACTTTCCTGTAAGAGCCTCGACTGGGAGCCCGGGATCTCATCTAGGAATAAACAGTGTAGTTCATCACATCTCTTGTTTACAGTCTTCTGCTTTCATGGAAAACATGCTGGGCAGCTGGGGGCCCTAGGGAGCCTGGTCTGAAGGGGATCATGAGGGACACGGTGCTCTCCACACTCTCCAGCAGCCAAGCCGAGCACTAGGAGAATCGCCTCCTAGGTCATTCTGATCCTTGAGGAGCTGTTCTCATTAATTATGTCAAAACATTCCACTAGGAACAAAGAACATAATAACAGATTTTTAAAATCTGGGACCTCAAGGCAAAGCTATTTGAAAATTTCTACTTAGTAGAAATGTGTTTAAATCTCCTTTGTATCAGTGGTTGGGTTTCCTCATTTATGAAATAAGAATCACGATGGCTGCCCAACTGCTGTGTGTGTGTGTGTGTGTGTGTGCATGCGTGTGTCCATGTGCAAATGCATAGAGATTTAAAATTATATACAATACATGTAATCTCAGCTAGGAAGGAGGCTGAGGCAAGAGGATTACAAGCTGGAGGCCAGCCAAGCAAATTAGATGGTGCCTGGCACAGACCGAGTACTCAGTAAATGTTCACTACCTCCTGCTTCTTGCCCTTACACTTTTGTTCTTACCAGAGTCTTCTTAATTCTAATGCCAACTATAAGTAGTTACTCTGGAAGTTATGCAGTACAAAGGAGTAAGGAGAGAGTAGAGGCCACAGATAGTGAGAAGATAGAGTTATTCTTATTTGGGTGATGGCATTTGCAAAAATAATTTGGGGCTGTCATATGTCCTGGCATGGAATTTCCAACCTCGACTTGTTTACATATGCCCCTGATAATGGCTTGTCCCATAATTCTTACCCATCTTCCTATTATTACCATCCCATTCTCTAACTAGCCTCCTCTTTAAAATACACACACACAGGCACATACACACACACACACACACACACACACACCAATGCAAGCTTCCTCCTCTGAAGCCAGTATCCCTCTTCCAGCTTCAGAAAACAGAAGATTAAGAGCAGGCAACCTGAAGTCTCCCTGGGTCCTTATTCTGTGATGTGAGAACTGCTTAGACCTCTGTTTTCTTTTTAAATGCTCACGTGCTGTCCAGTTGACCCCTTCATCCTCTTCTTCTCCACAACTTTCAAAAAAGCCTTAGGGACAAAGTCTTGAGTCCCCTGGGAAGAGGAAGATCATGCACCATGGTCAGACAACTGAGTACTCACTTCATCTGCAACAGAGCTTCAGAGGCCCCTGGGCTCCTCTGTGTACAAAAGTCCACACTGAGTTCTCAAATGAAATCTGTAAGTGAGGCTCTCTTAGGACCAGCCTTTCCTCCTCACTTCTATAGTGGGCAGCAGATATGATAGCTCTCTGGACTGCTTGGAGGGTTTCATTTGTTTGTCCATGGGGTTCTCTGCTATTTCAAAAAGAAACTGCTTTCAGTAGGAAAGGTCTTGCAGTGCAGGTATAAAATCAGAATCTGTGACATTCCACCTCTAGATGGAACTCTGTGGGTAGTCTTCTTAATTTGCAACATTCAGGTTCAACAACTGTGCCACCTGCCTCTAAAACTTTGTCTGAGTCCTCACATAAAAGAGAGTTGCTTCTCCTCTGTGAACTTGATTTGCTCCTTCGCTGGACATGGCTCTTTCTAACAGGCTTTCTACTCATGTTGGGGACTTCTTTCTGATGAGTGTGAAAACCATGTGCCAGATTAACTTTTGAATTTCTTGTAGAATTTGGCAAAAAATCTTATGATGATAAACGCTTAATATTTATACAGAGGATGTGAGAAACAGTGACTAAACAGTGGAATCATCCCTTTTATATCTATAGGTCCCATAGGATCCTATGCACCTTTAAGTGCCCTGTAATACCATCATGCAAAAGCAGACTAGCCACTTCATGCAACTAATCTTGATACAATGGCATTATCTGTCGGCTCACATTTGCTTGTGAAATACCAACCAAATTACAGGTTCTCCATAATCCCTGATGACCAGCCCATGTCTTACCCTAATCCCCTTGTTTTGAAATAAGAATAGAGTCCCCTCATAGCCAAACTTCTCAGAAGCATTATTGGTCCCAATTCCTCATTTTCTAAGGACTCTTCAACACATTATAATCTCACAATAGCATTTGCCCCTTTAATGGCCCTAAACAGAATGACTCTTTCAGCAATATTCAACCATATTTTTTGTGCCAATTTAAAAACACTTCTTTCCTTTGACTTCTGTGACATTCTGCCAGCTTTTCACTTGTATCTCTGTTAACTGACTCTTGAGTTCCTCTGCTAGTTTAGCCATCTCTACCTTCCCTTCAAATGCCAGCCCTTCCTCAATCATGTGCGCATTTCTACTGCATGCTTTCCTGGATCTTAATCATGCTCAAGATTGCAATAATACACCGCACAGTGCTTGCCCTCAAATCCATTTCATAAGAAACACTTCATTGAGATCTGGATACCCAGTGATCCCAAACTCAACATTTAAAAAATTAAGCTTGTGATTGTTTTTGTAAAATAAAACCTTCATTGTTCCCTACTACACAGAAGGGTACATGTTTGCATTCTGTACCTCTCCCTATAACTTAAACAAGATATGAATAAAATAATAAATTATAAATTACCTGCTAAATATTAGACCTTTCAAAAAATGTGCTAAGGTCTTTGAGTTAGGAATTATGTCTACTGATAATTAATTGTTGAATAAAGGAGTTAGCGGACAAGCAGGTGAATGATTAGAAGGATGATTTTTTTTTTAAAATAGACCCTACCCAAACCACTCAACTCAGTACTAAGAATTTATAAGCTCTCCACTGGAATACTACTATTGAACGTATGATTTAGAAAAAAAGAAATGATGTGTCTAGAACTGTCCACAATAGGTGAGCAAATAAATAGAAAAAGATACTACCTAAAGAAGACATTTGGATCTGGAGTGTAGAAATCTATCTGTACATCTTCTTACACTGATTCCTGTGCATGTGTGTCCTGGAGTTTCTGGCTGAAGATCAAGTTCTGTATGGGGCTGTGGCTCTGCTGTAGTTACCAGGACTGATCCCCAGATCTTTGTTTCCACATTGACATCAATTTCCTTCATATTCATAACAGTGTTTAGAAAGCTGCCTTTCTCTGGTGTGTAGTCATAACTGGTGAAGTTTATTTTAAGAAGAAAAGGAGAAAGAAGGGGAAAGCAGAGGAAGAGAAAGATTCTTTCCTAAAACTATTGAGATGAAGATCACATATTTTAAAATCATTCATATTTTGGGTCAGGGATTTAGCTCAATGGTTCCAGCATCTGCATGGCAAGCACAAGGTCCCAAGTTCAATCCCCAGTACCACATACCACAATGCCAGGCATGTTGGCTCACACCTGTGATCCCAACACTCAGGTGGCAGAAGCAGAAGGATTACTGAGAGTTTGAAGCCAACCTGGACTACTTAGTGAATTCAGGGCCATCCTGAACTACAAAGCTAGACCCTGTCTCAAAAAAAAAATCATACATATTTTTAAATAAATTAGTTTGGATAAATTAATCAAAATGCACCAAAATGTATATATTCATCCAAACAGTTGAACTTTTTGGAACCTTTTGTTTTGAAAATTTTTCTTTTTCTTTTGCAATATGTCTTTAGGTGTGATTTAATAGTGTGAAACAAACTCATTTAATTTAAAATCAGTTTATGCATGACAAACCCTTGGTAAAATGAATGTGGTCAGCATGGATTGAGCATTTCTCCAAATTCCCTTTTGCCCAATGGCTTCTGTCCAGTAATCCTCTAATCTTTGAGGACAGGTGATGAATGTCTGTCTTTGATTCCTCCGTATCACCAGCACTTTGTTCTTCCAAGTATAGCATTGAAAGAACATTGCTATCATGGAATAATACTAAGTTAATATCTGTGTTATCAGAACTTTTGCTTTTTATGAGGCATTTTCTGCTGCAGCCCACTAACCCTGTAGGCCAGGCCATCACTAACCTCAGACTGACCTTGGAAAATATATCAGATTTGCCATTTTCAAGACACTGCAAACACTGGCCTCTACTGGATTTTCTTTCTATATCAAACTATGTCTGTCTGTATCTCCAGCCATGTAAAATGCTTTCTGCAAGTGCTAGTAGACTGTATCACCCTGTGAAAATATGGTGACTGCTAATGAGTCCACTTTTTAACCTCCCAACTTATGTATTAAGAGCTAATTGTTTTTATTAATAATAATGTAACAATAATGACAATAGCCACCATTTATAAAAATGCCTGGTACACAGCTAGTGGCACAGTGATTATAGGCTTCTTATAATTACCATTGAAAATTACCCTGATAGATTAGTCATAATAACAATGACCATAATGAGCTCATAGTAGACTGAAGGTTTTTTGTTTATTTTTGCTTTTTTAGTTTTGTCTTTTGGTATTGTCTCAAAGAAGCAACTAGGTAGTTACTTAGGTCTAGGAGTTGCTGTAGAATTAATAAGTACATGTACTTCTTACTAAAAAGGCAAATCAAGTCATAAATGTGCTTTTGTGCTTGTGTATTTACCCACACACATATGTTTCTCCTAATTTCCAAAGCATTATAGAGTTTGTGGTCACTGTGAGGCTTTGGTGCCCATCTTCCTTGACTGAAACACAGACTCATCACTAGCTAACTTTGACTAGAGTACAGGCAAATTACTTAGTCTCCTAACTCCTAATTTTCTATTTGTAAAAAAATTATAGTACCTGACTTAGAGGACCAAATAATATTCAATAGTGTACTGCGCATTGTTGTTTGTTTTTATTATGGCTATTATCTTAAATTGAAATAAAGTGAAAAAGTAAAAAAGGAAAGAATCATATTTAATTTCATTTATATGACAGCTCTTAACATTAATAATGGATTATATTCTTGTTTTTTCTAATTAATTTGAATATTTAAGTACATGCAATTTTCAGATTATTTGTATTTATTACTCATAGTGAATACTTGTGACTTAAAATAATATGAATATATACCTTTTAGTCCATTTTTATTAGTGTATTGATATGAACCCATAGGAAAATAATAGCATATAGCATATTCAGAAACATGTACTTTAGGATAAATGGTTAAGTGAGGACTTTAATTTCATTGAAAATTTCTAACTTCATTATAATCTTGCCAACCCTGATGAGTGTATATATTTATACATAATGCAGTTTGATGGTTTTTACACAATATAGAACAAATATATTTCAATTCTGAATTAACCAGTAGATGCACAATTCAGAAATGTAATCATGGATTTTAAAGTTCACATTGATGCCAGAGCCTGTTAGTGCTCAACACTTGAAATCCAAATGAAAAAGGACCATGGTAAAGCTGAGCTCACACCAGAAGAGCTGATGGGGTAAACAAGAAGGTGCAGTTCTCTGCCGATTTGTTCAGAATGCCCCAATGTTGAACGGACATGCAAACAGATGTAATGTGAATTTCTGATTATTTTTGGTCTTGTCCATCCTGTTAAACTGCATGCTCAATAGCAAAGATCTTCATTTTATTGACTAATACATCTGCAGCACTTAGCAGAGAGCCTGACACAGAGGAGAGATCCAGAAATAAATGTGTATTGAACAAACAAAACACTTGGTAACCAGCCTGTGGCTGCCCCTGGATATGCTTGAATGAGCTGCCAAGAGTGATGCCTCTGACAGTCAACTCTTCCTCGGTCCCATTTGTATGTCCTGGTGGCAGTCTCTTGTGGATATTTAATACCTGCAGCCTGATTCTGATTCAGCCTCCTGAGCTAGAATTCACATCCTGTAAACCTACGATAATGTTATTTTGCAAGTTCTTAGGTATATTCCTTCACTGCCCCTTTTGAACTATCTAGAACAACGGATCATGGCTGGTTGAGAGCATATTATATAACATACCATTTAAAACATAAAAATGTTTTTCTAAGAAAAGGAATATGGAGCTTAACAGCCTGGGCTGTAGGGCCAGACCTTCTCAATTCAACTCAGGGTTCACAAGTTACTATGTCACTTCATCACACCTGTATTACTTAATCTCTCTGTGTTCTGCTTGTCATGTATGAAATATAAACAGTAATTGTCATCTTATAGGATCAATGCATAGATTAAGTGAATTAAAACATGAAAGTAGAAATTATCAGGAAATGTTACCTGCTATTCTGGTTGTTCTTAGCAGCAGTAATGACCTCACTGAGAACTTACTGTGCACTGGATACCAAATATGTATTATTTCAGGTTTTTGAAAAGTCTGTGGGTCATTGTTATAGCCCTAATTCTTGAATAAATACACTGAGATTTTTTTTAAAACGTTAGTAATACACTAAAATCATAGAACTAGTACATAGTGGAGACTATTTAAATGCAGAAGTATCTGGTAGTCTTTTATGGAGAATTTGAAGTATCTGCCTTCTTGTTGAATTATAGTTTCTAATATTTGATCTTTAGCCTTTTGAGCCATGCTCACAACCTCAGAACAATTTTTCAAGCATGTGAGCATTTAAACCCCATATATTGGTTTGATTGTCTGTAGCCTCTAAGGACTCTTACAGACTTCCCTTAGATTGTACTGTAGTTTGCTGTACCAGTCTTTGTGTGTTCTCTATTAGGGTTGTAGCCAAATAAGTCATTTAAAATACTAAATGCAATTTCAGAACTACAGTTTGGTAACTGATGACATGAACACAATTTGCATTCTGTGGTGTGGGAATACTAAGGTTGTAAAACCCTTAAAAAATCTATTGAAATAACATTTCCCCTTGCAAAATCAGCATAGGTAACATTTCAATATTTATTTCACTGCTTGTTGAAGTTGTATGTGTTCTGACTGATGCATCTCCACCTGGAGTGCAGTGGCCTGACCTTAGGAGCAAGGGAGGCTCCTTTGCTGTGAAGAGACTGGGGGATGGTGCCCTAGGAGCCAGTATGTCTGTCAGTGCAGTGACAGACTTGAGATGTGAACTCCTTTCAGACAGCAGAGCAAACAAGGATCACTGAAAAGTAATCCATTTACAGATGTCAACACAGCCCTGTGTGTGCGGCCACAATTTTCTGTGCCACACTTGACGGATTATTTTTATATCCTTGAGATTTATCTTGTTTTCATTGAAGTATGCTATAAAATGTTCTGTTGCCTTTTTCTTGGCGAATGAATTGTGATATTGGGTAAAAGTATCCTTTGCAGCCAGGAAACTATATTGAAGTGAGAGCTACATGACCATGAATGGGCAGGACATAGTGACTTGTGTATAACCCATATTCAGGAAGCACACGAGAATGTTAGCTTTGATAGCATGGATTTACTCAGGGTTCACCTTGATGTTTAAAGATCTTATCTTCCTCTTTTGCAGGTTAATTGTGTATGGCTTTGTGAAGGCTATGATACATATTGGTCAGCTGAAAAATGGAGACTTTCATTTCACTGACTGTTTATTTTTTGGTTCACTGATGTCAGCTACAGATCCAGGTAATTGTTCAAATCACACATTCTCTTCTTGTAAAGAGTAAAACATTTAAATTGAACATTTCTCCAAAAGATGTCACCTGAACCTTCCTACTAATAATTATTTATTCTTATCACATGCAGTTGACATATCTGTTAATGATTTTTTTTAAGAAAAAGAAATGGGTGAATATTTAGATAAGTCTCAAGAAATTAATCAGAAAGCAATTTCAGTAGTGGGAAAGTGATTATGGTTTACTTCTCTAGAACTTGTAGCCATTTTGAGTCATACAACTTAACCTTTCTGTAATCAACATAATTTCCTTCAAAATGATCTAATGAATTAAATGTGTTAAAATACTTTTGAACATTGTTTACTGTGAAATTTTCACTGTGAAATGAGTCAGGAAGCACATCAAAAACAGAGAGCATAGTAAAAAGAATATAATATGCCCATCAGCAATTAACCAGATATGATCAATTCTTTTACTTACAGCTCCTGAACCCACTTCCTATCATCATGACTGCATTAGGTTAAAGCAAGTCCTAAACAGTACATTGCTCTATAAATATTTTGAAAAATGGGCATTGCTATATCAAATTTTTAAAAATATTAAGAAGTATGACTTAACATTACCAAAATCAGTGTTCAAATATAATCAGCTGTCTTATTATTATTATTATTATTATTAGATTGTGTAACCATTTATATAATCAGGATCCAAGCAAATATTGCATGCCATAATTGGTTGTTATACCATTGAGTCTCTTTTAACATTTAAATTCCTCTCCATTTTCCATGCTATTTATGTGTTTAAACAAAGGAAGTAGTTTGCCTTGTGGTTGAATTGAAAAGGTTCTGTAAAGTGTTCTTCTATTTCCCACATTCCTTGTATGCTGATGGCTAATCAGATTCAGGTTCACTGTTTCTTTTCAAAACCACTGCAAAGGTGATGCTGTGAGCCTTCTATTGCACTGTGTCAGGAGGCAAGTGTGGACTGCACCTGAACTGTCAGGTTGATTCACAGGAATCACTGTGCTCATGAATACCACCAGAAAACCCATGTAGGGGAACACGATGGTTTGTCACATATTGAAATGAAAGCAAATACTCACTGTGGAGAACCATGGGTTGTCTCAGAGCTGGTTACACAGGGTTTATGATAGGACTTAGATTTGTGCTTATGATTTTAAGGATAAGAGTCCTGGAATAGATGATTCAGGAAACAATTCGATGACTGGCAGCTTCTAGAAGAAGGAATGATTAGCTTAAGCCTAAAACTGTAACTGGGCAAGAAACAATGGGCCACGCTAAAAGCCAGTATAGAGAGTTGTTTGGTCAGTTTTGTGGTTTGGACAATTGCTTATGTAGTAGTTTTATTTTTATCCGGACCCATCATAGTCACAGAGTAACTTTGTCTGATAATTGTTGATATTCAACAGGAGAACACAAGGTCCAGCTGATGGTACCAGGCCAACTTTTGAATGTCAGGAGTTGTTTGTCTTTGCCTCTGTCACTCTCTGTCTCTGTCTCTGTTGTTCTCTGTCTCTTTCTCTGTCTAGTCTTTTTTCCCAACTGTTGTTCTTTTTTATATCATATTTGCAGTACATAATCTGACTAGCAATGTTGGAACATGGCGACTTTACGTTGTAAATACTCTCTGGTTCGCCCTCATACCTAGTCAATCAGAACTTAGTAGTACCCCTAGGTAATTCATATACACATTTAAGTTTTAAAAATTCCATATTATAAAATCTCTCATTTTACCTAATGGCATTAGAACTTTTTGCCAGCAGTTGCTTCTTCTAGGTTTTATTAAGATTTACAATTGAATGGTATGCAAATTCTACTGACATTTTGCATTTAGTGGTTGGTACTCACCCTAAAGAAGTAGTCTTCCAGTTCAACTATTTGAGTACTCATACTGCAAACACACAAATGAAAATAGAACAAATGATTATTCCCCTTCACTTATTAGTTTTCAAAACAGTGTATTATTTCCCTAAAATTTTCCGTGTAACCAACAAGATGTTATTTTTTTTAAAGTGTCTTAATGAATACATGGATTTAACATAGTTGATATGTTTCAAACTACTATTGTGGCTATTCTTTTTGATGATTTCCATTTTCAGTAAGTAGGAATTTCTCTGAGTTTCTCCTGCACTCTTCTGCCATGACTACTCTGGTCCATGATAAGCTTCTTGGGTTTAAGTAGGAACTGGATGTCTCTAACCTTAACTTGAATGTTTCCTCAGTCCTGACTGGCAAGCAGCCATTTCATGATTTCTAGGCTGTTTTTATTAGGGAAATTACATCACATATTTGTATTATGTTTTCATTTCAAATTTAGGAATATAGAAATCTTTACTGCCTTGACCCTGTTTGCATTTGCACTTTTCTTCTTCCCTACTTTTCTTCCTCCTACCACATTAATATAATTTCATACTTATATAAAATATATATATATTCTCAAACTTATGGTACATGTATTGCTAAAAATATAATAACAAACCACCTAACATTTTATTATGGTTATTTTTAACCTTTAAATATATGCCAGTATCATAGTTGATATATTTCATATCATATCATCAATTATTATATAGAATGTACAGTTAAAAACTGCTCTGTCCTAAAAAAATCACTTGAAATTATTCCTCCATGTAGTTAAGCCACAAGTCAATGCACAAAAATATGCCTCTGTTTCATTATGTTTTTTGTTTTAAAATTAGATTAAAAGTGTATAAGATTCTAAAAGAAAACCACAGAACAACACTGGCAAAATCTAGTTGTCATCCTTGTTCTCCTACCCTAATTTTCCACCCATTTCTCTTGGATTTTAGCTTGCCCTTCCATTTTTAGACTTAAGCAAATACACAAACATAAACATACTTTATGCTACTTTATTCATGGCTCTTTTCCTTACTTTTGTTTAACACTATTTTAGAGATCATTCCACAGTAACATAGAAAGCTTTTTCTCATTCTGTTTTATAGCTATGGAGTACTCCATACTTTATTCAGCCATTCCCCTATCAGTGCAGCCCCTAGATTGTTGTCTTTTGTAATTATTAATGGTGCTGCAATTAATAACCTTGAAATTAAGAGCTTTTCATAGTTTTACCAGTGTTTCCTTGAGACAGAGTTTTAGAAATAGATTAATAGATAAATGCATTTGTGATTTTCCTAAATGCTGAGGAAACCCCATCAAGTTTATACCATTTTGTATTCATGCTGTCAATATATCACAGTACCTGTTCTTCACAGTCTTGCAAATGCAACAACCCATCCAAATTCTGACTTTTTACCTATGTGCTGGGAGAGGGTTTCTATCTCCTTGTGGTTTGACTTAGTGCTTCTCTTATTATATATGAGGTGTGACATTTGTTTGTATGTTTAGAGGACATTAGAATTTTCCTGAAAATTGATTATCTATAAAATGTTATTTTCTGGTAGAATTGTTGATTTTTTACATTTCAAGATTTATAGGTCCCTGATATATTAGAGATATAACCCTTTTTCTGCAATAAAATTACAAATGTTTTTCCCAGCTTTTCATGTTTTAGTTCACTTATGGGTGTGTAAAGCAGGGAAGAGAAGTTAATGTTTGACATGGACCTGTTTCTTGGAAGAGAAGGAAATGAAAGTGGGTCTCAGGTTTGGAATCTATGCTGCAGTTTAAAGAATCAGAAGCCCGGTGTGGTGGGCAGAGGTCAACTGTTCCAACCTCAGGGGCAGAAATAACCTAGACACTATGTCACTGCTGGAGGATTTCATATTATACTTACTGAAATGTTTCATAGAATTCTCACCTTGCCCCAGGGAAATGCAAAAGTCTCAGCCACCAGAAGCATGGACTCAACACCAAGTATGTTCTGTCCATCACTAGTTTCTCTATAGGCTGTACTCCTGCCATAGATGGGCATTCTGCCCTACAGAGTCAGGCCTCATTTCAGGTCGCCTTTGTACAACACCATGTGCTGAACAGCAGTTGACCCGTTGTTTTCTGTTCTCAGTGCTGAAGGCTGAGTTTGCTGCTGACGTCTGAATCTGTTGCATTCTGTTGAGTGACAGAGCCTGCTCCAAGCATAACTGAGCGTGCTCAAGCCTTGCTCCCTTTGTGACCAGTAAGAGCCCTGTGATTATGTTTCCATGACATAGAAAAACGGATTATGATAGGAGAAAAATTCAACTTGGTCTGATGGCTATTTATCTGCATTGAGCCAAACAACTGAGCTTACTGAATTTTTGAACTACAAAGTTGTCTCACAACTGCAAAGAGAATCCTGGGAACCTAGTCCATTTTCTAAATCTGGTTTAGACCAGCTGTGCAACTTTGACCAACCACTTAGCTTCTGTAGGTTATATGAATTCATGGAGGTGCAATCTCATTCATTCCAAACCTTGTATTTTCCAAAAGAAATTCACTCTTCATCTGTAAAATGAAAATTTCATCTAGAGCTCTACTATCCTTCCTGCTCTGATGTGCCTTGGGTCTTCTCTCTGTGATACTGGTTTTACTTTAAAATTAAGCTTCTGTTTTAAGGAAAATAAAAGTCAACCCAAAATCTGTCACCTCGGTATGCTAGAGTTCCAACCCCAGTTGAGGAAATGTTAGAGAAGGCCTTATACAATAGAAACCTATTCCTCTCTTTTACTGAGAGCCAATTGTTATATCAAAATATGCTAAACACACTCTCTGCTAAATTGGTATAATTTAAGATCTTCAGCAACTTTAAAACACCTAGTTAGTCTTACCCTACAATTACTCATTTATGGCCTAGATTCTTGTGACTCATTAATTTATGAAAGAAAACCTGTACTCTCTAGGTCTGATATTTCTTGGCCTTCTCTGAATTAATTCTTCCTATTTAGCTAAATCTTAATGAGGTGTTATTATCTATTCGTATTTATCTTTTACAGATAGTACATTTAGACTGAAACATAATTCTTCCTACATGTTTCAGACTCTCTTCAGCCAATTTTTAGTTTGGCTCCAATTAGGATGATTTGACTATAACTTGATTAATCTTATTTCCTCTTTTCCTCAATGGTAAGGACCTTGCTGCTGATGTAAAGGTCACCAGTAACTCTAATACTCAGTGGATAACTGTGGGTGGAGCCCCAAAAGAGATATTTGTGGTGGAATGAGGGAAGAGAGGTCAGTGGAGGCAACTCTCTTGGAGATAATATTCAGAAAAGGGAGAGCAGGAGAATGGGGGAGAAATGAAAAAAGCAAACAAATTCCAGCAAAAGCCCTATCTACTAGAAATGCATGTTTTCGTGAGAAGTCCTCTTTGTACAGAGGGTCATAGCCTGCAAAGGCTGATCTCATGTGTTCTCCTATCCCTTTCATAATTGACTTGGATCCCAGTGTGGTAAATTTGAACTACCTAAGACAATGACTTTGGTTAGTAATTACGATGCTCCTTCATGCCAGGTAGATGAGATAAAAAGAGAGGTCTTTGAGTTATGTAAAAAGACATGGGGTTCTGCACACCCATGTGCCTTGAGCACTCCCAGTTCTGCAGCTGCCCTATGACATTTGTCAGTGCTATTATTGCTCCCTTCTCACTTTCTTCAGATCTCTTCTCAAATGTCACTTTGAAAGCAGTGTCACCTTATTCAGAGAGATCCTTTCTCATTCATCCTACCAAAAATTTCCTCCTCTTCTCCCAGCATAGTCAGCTACAAGTCACAATGTTTCCTACTCCTTCTTTGTCTTAGTTTGTCTTAATTTCTAACTGATGTATTGTACCATAAACGGCAAGAGGTTTTTTCCTCCTATTTTTGTGTCTTACATTTCTAGTATTTAGGATGACAGATTTTCAATAAATCTTGGTAAATTAATTAATTCATTCATTTGTAAAAGAAACCACTGAAGCAAAATATGAAGCATGGAAGAGAATTTATTTGCAAATATTAAATAAGAATCAGTTGGCTATTGCAGTCTTCGAGATAAGATGTCTCCTAGTGTGGGAAGGACAGTAAGAAAAGCTAGGGGGTCCCAGAAGCCGCTGAATTCGTTGCTGATGACAATATCAATTCCTGTCTTCTGAAAAAGATATTTAAATATATTTAAAATAATTTAACATAAAAATGCATGTCTTTCTTCTTGTCCAGCCATGTAGCTGGAATTTCTTTCACTCTCATTGGTAGTTTAATACTTTGCAGAAAATATTGGGCCATGATTTGATATCTGCATCTTATTTTAATAATTTTGGCTTTTGAAAGTTGGGAATTAGTGGCTTCTTTTAGGAAAAGGAAGAAATTAACACGAGAATTTGCTTGGTGTTTGTTTTGTGCTCTAAGTAACCACCTTGAAGGTAGTGATACACAATGTAATAACTTGTTGCTCTCTTGTTATTTGATTATAAACTTTTGTTTTATTTTTCATAAAATAAATAATGTAAAAACTTAACACATTATGTCAAGTATTAAATAATCACCCAGAAGATGCTAGAAACTCATGCCGATACTTTACAGGACTGTCATTTTCTTCAAGTTCTCCAGGAAGCTACTCATTGAAGCACATGATCTCTGCATTTTCTCACTTCATCAATTTCCCTGTTTCCTATTTGGATTAAAATGTCTTTATTTTGTATGAAGCAGCTGCACTGAGTTTCAAGTACAGCTGTACTATTTTGAATTTCAGAAATATTAGTCTAGTATTCAAAATTAGCAAATAATCCTTACCTCATAGACTTGTCCACTTTTCCCCCAAGAGAATCCAGAGTGTTTGGGGATTAGGTAATAGTGGATAGGGCTCAAAAAATCTCCAAGATATATGTGGCTATTAGACTCAGAATATATAGCTTGTCCAAACTGATATGTGCTATAAATATAAATGCACTTGAGAGTTCATATAGTTAATATGAAAAAAGCACAGTATCTCATTAGTAATTATTTGGAGTTTAGGGATTGTTTTGTGGTGCTGAAGGTTAAACACGGGCCTCATACGGCTAGGTAAGAACTCTATCCTTGAGCTATACCCCAACCCAGAAGTTTTTTATATTAATTACATGTTAGAATGTTATTAATTTAATTTTGAATTAAATAAAATATACTATCAATTAATTTTACCTATTTCTTTTTTCTTTTTTTTTTACTAACAAATTGTTTATTTGTAAGGGTTACAATGGTTACAACAAATATTTTCCCCTTTTAAAAATTATTCTAAACTTATTGTTACATTTAAAACTGACAAGAACAGATATTACACTTGATCTCAGCCAAAACGCTGAGAAGCAACCTTCGGTACATTTATGTGTACAGTATGATGGCATTTATCACTGGGATCTTGTACCTGTACATTGTAGATCTTGCTTCTTATTTTTCCCTATTCCCCTGCCTTCCCCTCACTCCTTCCAAGCCTCCCTATTTACAAAGACTTTGTTTTCATTTTATCCTTTTTTTCTCATTTTTTCTTTCCCTTCTTTCCTTTATCCCACTTCCCCTCCCTAGTTCTCTTTCTCCCTTAAACATTTTCTTCCTGTTTCACAATATCTGTTATACATTCTAGTTCTCATTTATATTTTCAGCTTCTCACACCAGAGAAATTCTTTTATATTCACATGTGTATTCTGTTTATTTCACTTAAGTATATGGCCTCAATGTGCATAAATATGACTATTAGAAAATCTAAAATTACCTCTGTGGTTTACATTATGTCTATATTATTGTAGAGCACCGCAGGATTACAACTGACACATAATCTTAATAAAAATACATCAATGACTTAAAATTCAGTAAAAAAAATTAAGTAAAGATATAGTGCATTAAATAAATATAGCAGTTGGTGAAATACGGGCAACCTGTTTTTAGGAGATTGAACCAAAATGTCTGAAACTTTCTGAAGTCTCATTTCCCAGGCCTATTTTCTGTTCTAGTACATAATTACCCATAAACTAGTTCACATCCATGCTTCCGTAGCAAAGCACAGAGCAAAGGGAACAAAAATCTGCAAGATTTAAATACCATAGATGTGTAATCTAATCCATAAACACTGAAGCCTCTGACTCAGAAACACCAAATTCAATAAGCTTCAGCCAAAAGTCTCAACTGTGCTCGTTTTCTTAGCAGAGCATAAATAACGAGTTCTTAAGACCTGACACTCCCTGTTGTTTTTTTCAGGCCCCATTACTGTTTTGTTTTATATAGCTTGGCACAAACCCAAGAAACTTGACTTTGCATTATGTTAGCCTTGTTTCAAAGTATGTCGACACATTTAATTTTCCGAAATTGTGTTAACTCAATATCAGAAATAAATATTTATCTAAAAAGTAAATAGAAACTACCTGTGTAGTCAGTTGGCAAATTGCAACACAACACATAGCAAAAACTTATCAGTTAAATAAAGTAGACACTGGATATTGATTAAGAACATTGTCCGTGGTGTGCCCCAGGGCCTATACTTGAATCTCCATTCTATCTGATCTGCTTGAACCCTGGTTTTTCTTCTATAAAATGGGGATGACATAAATGTCTTTAAAGTTTTCTCATAAAGATTATACAAGATAACATATGTTTATTATCATTATTATTATTATTATGGCAGGCATGCTATTTAACTTCTGCATGAGACAGGCATGCACATTTTTTGCTTGCTTTCCTGGTGATAGCAATAGTTTTTAATGTATTTTCATGCTTGGTTGGTTCAGTGCTCCACTGATCAATTACATTCATCTGTGAATTGAATGGTTAAAGTTAGGAATATAACATATGTGATCTGGCAATGTTACTTTGGAAGAAACACAAATACATGCTTGCTTTACTGTCATAGGCATCGGGTGGTAATTTTTTAAAGTAAATTTGAACATTGTCATCTCGTTCTTTTGTGTTTTGGTCTGAACTTTAAAATGATGGGCATTTTTCTAATGTAACTTTGAAACCATTTCAAGCCTCCAGAATTTCCATAATCTATTACTATCACTGAATACTAACTCCACATTCACATTTTTTCACTCCTATTTTTTCTTCTCTGTCTTTAATCAGAACCCAAATTAAATTTACATGTGATAGTTAGATGTCACATCTCTGCCTTCTCTTTTTCTTTTTTTTTTTTGAGACAGGGTCTCGCTGTGTAGTTCAGGCTGGCCCTGAGCTCACTATGTAGCCCAGGCAAGCCTCGAACTCAGCAATCCTGCTGCCTCTGCCTCCCGAGTGCTGGGATTACAGGCGTGAGCCACCATGCCCGGCTCTGCCTTCTCTTTTAGTTCAGAAAAACATCACTATTTTTCAGGCTAGTGGTAAAGAAACTGGGTCAACTCTATGAACAGTCATTTTTGCAATACTCAAAAAACTGGCTGTGCAAAACCGGGATCTTCAGATTCTATGAATATCCACCCATCGGTTTACAAGGAAAGAGAGACTTGTTAGGTGTGATTCAGCTCAGGACCGTGAGAATGGAAATTTCCCTGGCCTATCTAGATGAGCTGTACATGTGGAGAATCTCTCTTCTCTGCTGTGAAGAAGGCGTGTCTATGGAATGAGGCACAGAGCTGCACAGAGCTGCTTGCTTTGAAGATGGAGGGCGGGGGCTCTGAGCCAGGGAATATCAGTGGTTTCCACAGACTGCAAATGAAAAGGAAACTGATTCTCCCTGAAAGGAGCACAGCCCTCCTGATGCTTCGTTTTATTCTAGTGCAATTCTTAGTAGACATCTATTGAAAGGATGACAATGTTACAAATTCATGTGCTTTTGAGGTGCTAAGTTTATGATAATTTGTCACAGTAGCAATGTTATACTAACACATTTCTTAAATGTTGTCCAATCCATGGGTTTAAATTTCCCAAAATTTCTCATAAAAATTTTTATGGCTGCTTTTTTTTTATTAAGGATCAAATGTCTACACGATACTTTTAGAAATGATTTAAAATAATACTGTAGGATATTTTGTGAAGAGAGACTTAAGCATTTAATATGATGTTCTTGTTTTATGAAAGAGAAAACAAAGGTTAAGACTTCAATAACTTGGCTCCAGGACAGTCACTTGAAAATCAAACTTTACAATCAGTGCAAAAATTTTCCAGAGGGTCAGAAGAAAATTTTGGAAACCTGTTGACCATAACTTGCCTCCTTTGGCCTTTATTACATTTATCTTATTTTGCTAAGGTGAAGAGGTATTTCCTACATGCAGTTGAAGGCAAGTAAAGCCTTAACCTCTGAATGGTTTTTGCAAAATAGGTACTAAGATTTTTCTGCCATGAGCAGCATGTGTACCTGTCTTCCTGTCTGAGAGAAGGCTTTAGGTGGGAAAGGGAAAGTTATGAATCCTGAATAAAGCTTTAGGTTGTGTGTACCTCAGATCTTGGTGTTCCAGAGATATGAAATACAAACAGTACTAGTTTGAAGATTCAAAAAGGGTATAGGAAAGGAAGAAATAATAAGTGAAATGTAACTCTCAGATCTTATAAAAAAAAGTCTACAGATTAAATCCATCTGCATTCACTAATTTCAGACAGGATTGACAAAATCCTAAAGTGTATATTCAGAAAAAATTCCTAAGCTTTAAGGAAGAATCGACTGAAAATAAAGACAGAACATCACTGGACTTCATATTTACAAACACGATGGAGCACTATCTTCAACTGCAGAAAGACATCATTGCAGCTTAAGGATCCTATACCCAGCCAAGATGTCATTCATTTGAATGAAGGGAAGCTATCTGGAATAGATAAAAAATACCATAGCAGAGGAACAACTGCTGGGAAATAATCTAACTGAACATCTTTGCCCATTGTAAATATGGACAGATTGAATTTTTCCCCAAAAATCTTCTCAGTGATTAAAAGCTCACCTGCATATGGTTTACCAAGACACATGTAAGTGATTTCATAAAGCTAGATTAACACTTCAAAAGATGCCAGGAAAATATAGACACAAAGAAAACTCAGTGACAATAATGCCAGACAAAGTGAAATTTAAGGTTAAAACCACTAGTTAATGTATATAATGTAAATCAAAAGACACAGTTTTTGAGAAAATATGATAGTCATAAAAATTTTAGGCACTAAAATATGAGTGCTATATAGATATGTTTACAAATTTTAGACATGCAAGAAGACTTCATTTAAAATGTCATTGTACTAGGTAGTTTCAATATAATTCCTAAAATTATATAAAATACAGAAATAAAAAGTTTTTAATTGAATAATATAATTAATTGACATGAATAGATCTTTACCTCACCTATTAATGAAAAATGGCTTTCTCATATCTAAGATATCTGAAAATAAGATCCATCATAAATTAAGAAAATAGCAAACCGTCCTACTTGTGCTGGTAAATACAAGTTTGAAATGAAAACACCTTCAAATGAACCCTAGCAGTAATTGATGTACAAATTCAGAGATTTCATTCATGACTTTATCTCCATTGTCTTGAATATAACCTGTCTGAGAGGAGAGCATTGGCAAATATTTGTAAAATACTAGTAGGATAAATATATCAAAAGAATAGTAACTAACTATGAAAAGATGAACAATCATAAAATCCTTCAACATACTCCACTGTGTTGATAATTTAAGTGAGAGCAAAACATCTCAAAGAAACAAAGATCTTTGACAATATTCAAGAGTACTTCTAACAAAAATTCTAAGAAAAGAAAAAAAATATTTTAAATGTAACTCAAGAATTTTCCAAAATCTAATAGTAAATATTATCTTCAGTGACAATGTGAAATTGGGTAATTCCAGATTTTGTTTGTAGAGAACCTTTCTCAAAGATGGAAATAGTAGGCAAACAGTTGCCACTCCTACACCCCAGGAATAAGAGGAGACAGTGGCCCAAAACCCAGAAGAAGAGTTTGTGGATTCTGGCATCTTATATAGCACTAACTTTCTGTTAAGAGACATTTTTAGTTCGAGGTGAGATTTCAGAGAAAATGTTGGGGAATAAATAACTACATTTCCCTTCCTCCCTTAGCTCTGATCCCTCCTGGGACTCCCATAGGCCAATTGAATCATAAGCAAGGGGCCTGGGGACCCTATTGATATAAACCATGTGGTCAGGTTGATACATGGAGAAGAAATAAGGTACAGGCACTGAAATTTTTAGTAAATGTAATAAAGAAAAAATAAGCACAGCAAAAAGCTGCATAGAAATGTAAATTGAAGGTACTATTTTTGATAGTGTACTATTTTAAAAAATACTAAGCTTAAATGTCACATGGCTTCTCTTCCATGAGAAACCCTATATATAAATAAAAGGTAAAATAAAAGATAATGGGAAATAGGAAGATAGATCTTTTGCAAATAGGAAGAGGACCAAGAAAGGGAGAATGGGTAGAAGGAGGTGAGGGGTAGGTGATTTAAAAAGAATAAAGTTTTTTATGTAATTATACCCATTCTCCAGGAGTAGTATAATCATAATGCACTGTGAACATATACCAATACAAAATAAAAGTTGAAAAAAAACAAAATGTTATAAGGCTTCTGGGTATAAGATGTATAAAATCCTTACCTTTTAAAAGAAGTTTAGCAACAAAGTCTCTAGCAAAAGAAGATAGAAATAGTACCTACAAATTTATAATTACATTTATTAATTTTAATAAATAGAAAAATTATAACATAGGACATAAAATACAAATCATGTTCCAGAGTAATCCTTCTGAGGCTTTGTGTGCCTGAAAATATGCTCTTTATTCCCTCATATTTGGATAGCACTTGATTACATAATATCAGAAATTTGGTCATTTTTATTCCCTTATTCCCTCAAATATTTATTTTTCTACATTTCTTTTTAAATCTACAGCTGCTATTCCTCGTATTTAAATGTTGTGTTTCTATTCTCCATATTTCCTAACATTTTTAATTGAATTCTTTATTGGTGCAATATATATACACCTCAAAATCACGTATAACACTGGGGAATTTGTACTAGTATCTGACAAAAGTTAATTCGCATTTTTACCCATATCCCTACCCACCCACCCACACCTCCTCACCCCCTTTATACATGCTCTTTTATTTTCTTTCTGTATCATATTTATTCCTTCCCCTCATGACATTCCCATACCAAATTTCCTATAGAAATTTCCCACTCTATAAAAGCTGTCATACTGGGCTGGAGGGTTAGCTCAGTGGTTCCGGCGCCTGCCTCGCAAGCGCAAGGTCCTGAGTTCGATCCCCGGTAACCACATATAATGCTGGGCGTGGAGACTCACGCCCACCAACAATCAACACCGCA
>PVIC010023460.1:0-26815 GCA_004025085.1 Thryonomys swinderianus | reverse complement strand
GGTTGGTCAATAGAGTGTTGTTCAATTTCCATGTGTTTGTGTGGATCTTGGAATTTCTTTTGCTATTCAGCTCCAGTTTAAAGGCAGTATGGTCTCATAGCATGCAGCAGATAACTCCCATTCCTTTGCATTTACTTAAGCCTGTTCTATGAACTAGGATGTGATTTATTTTGGAGAATGATCCATGAGCAGCTGAGGAAAAATGTATATTCTGACTTTGTAGGGTGAAATACTCTGTAGGCATCTATTAAGTCCATTTGTTCAAAAGTTTGGTTTAGCTTAAGTATTTCCTTATTGATTCTTTGTCCAGTCGATCTGTCAATTTGTGACAGTGGAATACTGAAGTCCCCTACTGCTATTGTGTTAGTGGTTATCTGGCTTTTCATGTCCATTAATTATAAAAAATAATTAATTTATATAGTTGGGTGCATTAGAGTTTGGTGCATAGATATTTATGATTATTATTTCTTTCTCCTGGATGGTTCCCTGTACAAGAATATAGTGACCTTTTTTGTCTCTCTTAATCAGTTTGGGTTTGAAATTTATTTTATCTGCAAACAAGATAGCCACTCCTGCTTTTTTGCAGTTTCCTGTGGCGTGGAGAATTGTTTTCCAACCCTTTATTTTCAGTCTATGAGTTTTCTTCTGAAACAGGTGTGCTTCCTGTATGCAGCAGATTGTAGGATCTTGCTTCTTGATCCAATCTGCTAGTCTGTGTCTTTTAATTGGCCCATTGAGTCCACTGACATTGATGGTTATGACTGGTATGGACAGATTTAGAGCTGCCATATTTCCTTGCTCTTGTCTCTTTTCTTCCTTATGTTTCACCTTTTTCATTCAGTTTCTTGTTTGCCACAGTGAGTTCACTCTGTTGGTTCTTGTGGGTATGGAATTTTCTGTGTTTTTTTCCAAGATGTTCTTTAGAATGTTTGGAGTGCAGGTTTCATATTTGTGAAGTTTTTCAGGTGTTCTTTGTCATGGAAGTATCTTATTTACCCATCTATTCTGAAAGATAGTTTTGCAGGATACATCAGTCTAGGTTGGACATTGTTTTCCTGCAGTGCTTGAAGGACTTCCCTCCAGACTCTCCTTGCATTGAGTGTTTGTGTTGAAAAGTCTGCTTTGATCCTACTGGGCTCTCACTGCTTTCAGTATTTCATTCTTTTGTTGTGTATCTGGAGCCTTTATAATTATATATCTAGGTGTAGATATTTTTATGTCATGGTCTTTTGGAGTCCTATAAGCCTCATTTATCTGTATGTCCAATTCTTTTCCTGTGAAGTTTTCTGCCATTATCTCTGACAATATTTTTTTTTATGTCTTTTGCACTGTCTCCTGCTTCCTCTGTGACTCCAATCAGTCTTACTGTTCTTGCAATCATCTAGAAGCTTTTGAATTGATTTCTCATGGTCCCTTACCATTTTTCATAGATTATGTCTTTCTTGTTCACTGGCTGCTATGCTGTCCTCTAGGTCTGAGATTCGGTTCTCTGCTTCATTCATCCTGCTTTGGAAACTTGAGTTCTCCTTCATCATTACCTGGAGCTGTGCTTGAAGCTGTTTAAAAGGTTCCATTGCTTTTGCTATCTTAGATTCTACCATCTCATTGATCTCTTCTTTAATGAAGTCCTTCATTGCGGACAGTATCTCTGTTTTGACCTCAGAGATGAGTTCTGATTTCCATTTTACTAAATCTGCTTTAGTTACCATCTCAAAGAGTCCTGGTGTTTGAGTTTCAGTTTGCTCTATTTCTTTTTTCTCTGAATTTCCCTGTGGTGGTGATCTTTGTGCCTGGCTTTTTGAATATTTTCTCATTTCTACTCCTTTTTTGTCACTAATGTTATTTGTTTAATTCCTTGCCCAGTGTCAGAGCAATGTTTGCTGCAAGTCTCGTTCTTTCTATTATTTGGGACCCTATGGAAGTGGCACCTTCCTGGGTTGTCCTCCTTGAATCTGTAATGACCTTGAGAGTTCTCAGTTCTTTAATTTGCCTGGTCTGTCTCAGTGCAGCTCTGGTGTGGGATGGGGGCTCACTGGCAGGTTGCTGCCCTGGGCTAACAGTTTTCTCAGTTGGTTATTTTAGACATTTTTAGATAGATATATCTAGAGGAAAAAAAGTAATGTTGGATGGAAGTATTTTGACTAGGCACCCTTGTTCAGTTCATGATTTTATTGCAAGTGCTTCTAATATTTCAACTTTAAGACATTTGATATATTTCTATATCATATCCTTTGTCAATTTTAGTAAGTTGTTTCTGTTTCTATCACACTGTCAAACAGGAATGAGTGGTTAATTTATGAATTGCTTTTGAAATTTAGCAAGCTCACTTTATTCATTTATAGTATTTTAATATAGTGGATTACATGGATAAATTTCTTAATATTAAGTCACTTTTCATCTTTGATCAATCATAATTAAATCATATAAAGTACTCTTTAATATATTGTAAAATTTAATTTGCTAAAGTTTTATTTAGGCTTTTCATAAGTTGTTTTGACAATCAGGACTTTTTGAAATTCTTTTTAGCAAGTGCTGGCATCAGAATCATGCTGTTCTCAGAGACTGAGGCTGGAGGGCATCCTGTCATTCTCCTGCTGGGCAGTGGTCAAAGTAAAGCCAGGATTATGGCTTTAAAAGTTGGTAGAGATCACTTGTAAAGCCATTTAAGCCTCATGCATTTTTGTAGTGTAATTTGACCACCTTTTGTGTTTCTCCTCTGATTCTCAACCTATTGAGGTTTCTCTTTTCTTTTTGTTATAGTTTACTTTTCTTTTATAGTTTTTTTCAACATAAATTTTCAGCTTTTCTGTATATATTTATTTCCTCTTGTTATTTCAAACATGTCTCCATATCGAAGCATGCGCTCCATCATTTTTTTGTTTTTTGTAATTTGTATTTTCTTCCTTTTTAAATTACAAATGTAATTACATTTGTAAAAGATACATCTAATTGATATTTCTAAAGAATCACCTTTTGGTTTTCTGGATTGTTTACCTTAAAACTCTTTTCTAATCATTCATTTATCTCTTTCTTGTATGTATGGTTCCACCTCAGGAAAGAGAGCTGGTGTGACCTTGAATGGCCCCTGCTGGGTGGGTAACCTCCTTGATCATGGGTCAGCTTGTTAGGCAGGCTACGGCTTGCTTTATTTATGTATGTATGTATGTATGTATTTATTTATTTATTTATTCTGAGATAGGGCCTCACTTTGTAGTTCAGGCTGGCCCTGAGCTACCTATGTAGCCCAGGGAAGCTTTGAACTCAGCAATCCTCCTGCCTGTGCCTCCCAAATGCTGGGATTAAAGGCGTAAGCCACCATGCCTGCCAAAATACAGTTTAGAACTGCAAATGCCAGCACAGAGGGTGAACAGGAAGTAGTGCTGACAGCACCCGTTGCAGCCTATCATGTACCCAGGTGCTGGCTGCAACAGCCCTTCAGAACTCATGTCTCTCTTCTCAACCACTCCCCATCGTGGTGACCTAAACCAGGTACGGACTGCCCGTCAAGACCAATTGACTCCATGGTTGACCAATCTGAATCCATCCTGAGAATGAGAATGAAGAAAAAAAGAGCATGTTGATGGTTTGTTCTGCATTCTGCAGCCTTAAATTCATGCAGCCTCAGGGTTGAGGAGGCCAACAGTGGGACATCCACAAGGAAGGAATAAAACCTTCCACACGAAGGAAAAATACAGAGATAATAATGGTGCAAAGAGATGGGAAAGAAGGTGGAGAGACATCATAGAAGAATGGTTGAGATAAAAATGATGACAGAGAAGAAAAGGTTTGGTGGAGAGAGCTCCGTGCCGCCCATTTCACTTCCCAGTGTCTGTGCCCACGAAACACATACTTGACTTCAGAGCCCATGTATAACACATATTATGTGGGCTCTCTAGAGGCTTATAATGTTAAAGAAACAGCACTCAGATGAACTATCACACACAGAGGATTGAGGCATTAAGTGCAGAAGGGTAAGTAAAGACAAAGCATAATACATTGCAAATAATATTTCATTTTACTTTAGAAAGCATGAGATTCTTTCACATTCTCTGAACATGCCCCTGTTACTTTTTTGATCCAGCAGAGAGGGTTTATGTTCCATGTAACTAAAATAGCCTCTACTACAACATGTCAACTAATGAGAAATATTTTCCAAAGCTTGGCAGAGCAGACTCATCAGGTTTCTGGATCCTTGGGGAGGAAGATCAGAATCTACAGTGACCTTGTTAATTTGGAGAAGAGGCTGGAAACATGAACAACGAAGAGTAATGCAATTATGTGGAGGAAATAAAGACAACTCTTCAAAAATGCACTGGATGGCAGTGGGCCACTTGAGCAATGACAGCAAGAGTAGAAATGGTAGAATAGAAACTGTATATAGTCCAGTGATTTAAAATGTAAAGTTAGTTTAGTGGTAAACACAGCCAGAGAACATTAATACTAGAGAAAATGTTTCTTGTATACCCAACATTGTCAAATTCAGACACACAAAATGCATTCATAACTAACTGCACATTTGTGTATGGCCCCCTTCTAAAAAATCAAATCTCTGTTCTCCTGTGTCTTATAGAATAAAACAGATGACATTTAGATTAATTGCTCCTTAAAGAAGCCATGAAGACTTAATGCAGAAACTTAAGTACAAATACACAATTGTGGTACATTGGAAAACAGTGTTCTGCTAGCTTTTAAAAACACTTAAAAATCTTCTGTTTTAAACAACAACCAGTGTAAACCTTAAAGGCAGAGCTGATCCCAGGGTCTGCCTGTTTTGTCATCTCCTAGGACCTAGAGATAAGTTACTTAGCCATTTGGATTGATAGGTGTTGACTAGAATAAGAGGGTGGGGCAGTACCACTGGCCTGAGGGTTGCCTACTTCTGACTGGGCATGTGAGACCCAGTTGACCACAGTGATTGCCACTCATATTTCATTATCTTAACTCTCTTCCATGCCAGGTTCAGAAGCCTCTGTGTTTTAAGGTTTGTGATCACTTGGTAGAAGTTGTTACCTGAGAACTTGAGCATTTACTTACAGTTGAAAATTACACGAGGAAATGGTAAAGTCACCAAGGGGACAATATACAGTGGGGTGACAAAACTGGAATAGTTCGCCTTATGTCCTTGGGCAGGTCGGGTAACACTCAGGGGCTGCAGTTCCTTGTTTGTCATAGGTGTTAGGAAGGGTGGTGTGCAAACAAGAGAGCAGTCATCAGGGGTGATTTCTCGTATCACTTCCAGCTATAAAAATTGATGCTCTGCTGAGGCTGGAAGCAAGTGTAAGCAGTCTCTGGCACTGGATCTGTTACACAAAAGCCAAGGGTCAGTGTTTACAGCTTCTCCTTGAATAGAAGAAAATGGAACAAAACCTGTTCAGATTCGGGATAAAGATAATGAGGATTTTCCAGACTCAGAATTATTTATTGGTCTGAACTAACAAGGGGAACTGGGACACGGGAACAGGAGAGATTCCATCTCTCTCTGGACAAAGTAGGAGTCTGCACGGAAGACTCCCTCCCAGTGAGGGGAGGTAGGAGGGGAGTGTGGGGGTGGGAGGGGGAAGGACATACGGCTTTCCTGGCTGGCCCCATTATCCATGATAGGGCCTGCTAATGTGTAGTCCTACGTTTCACCAGGTTTATGGCACCCACCAGTTGGCATTGGATTTGGACCTAAGAGGACAGCTGAAGGTATTAGCAGGTAGAATGCAACAGGTCAAATTCTAGAACTTTCTTACTTGTTATCACTGTTTTGGTTGGAAAAAAGAGTAAAATTCCAGAGGAGGATAATGTCTGAGGAGTGATAAATCTTTGCGACCAACGAAACAACCGTTCTTTTCCCCTTAACTTCTCCCTTTTCCCAGATACTGAAACTGAGCAAGTCGTGTGTCTGGTGGAGTGACAAGACAGGTGGGACCCAGGCAAGGCTGCACTGAGGCCCCTGCATTCTGGGCTGCATGGCCAGCCCTGGGGGAGGGGACCCCGGTCTCTCACTGTGATGACTCTTCTGTTGGCTTATGCTTAGGCCACGTAGACAGTCTGAGTTTGCTGTTTTAATCTTGATATGATATGAAAGGTGATAACCTTTCCTGCTGTCTTCACATTCAGTTTCTTCTGGATTCACCTTCAGCTGTGTCACCTTCAGTTTTTGTTGTTTCTATTTTTTTTCTGTGATGAGATTTTTATATGAAAATATCTCATCACTTCTCAGGATATTCTTATACTCACCTCTTGTGGTTTATCATTTCATTTGCATTTGTTTTTAGCCAACCTTTTTCACTTTGGGGCTACAATAGCTCCACTAGGGGGCTGCAAGCGCTGTAGTCAGAGCCTGCTGCTGGCTGCTTTCTCAGCTCAGTTCTAGAAAGTGACAACAGAGGTACGCTTTCGCGGGGATGCAGCGAGCTGCAGACCCCTTTGCTTGATGCAGGAGCTGATGGTATCTTCACAAAAATGAGAAAGCAATTTTAAAAAGCTAAACCAGATTTGTTATTTTTAAGTGACTCTGGAACTTGGGAGCATTGCTTTCTTTCTGATTTAGAGAGGTTACTGCAGGAAAAGACAATGCATGTAGGCAAAGTGAGATATTTGAAGGTGGTGGCTTCGAGCCTCGAGGAGCACAGGCAGCCCAGGAGTGAATCACCGACGGGTGAATTGTCCAGAAATCCTGCAGCTGTCGTGTCCTGCAGCATCAACGATCTCTCCTTCAGACTGGGATTAAAGTTAAAAAAGAAGAAAGAGGAAAAGGAAGAAAAGGAGGAGGCTGAGGAAGATGAGGAGGAAAGAACACTGACATGTTCACATTAGAATTATTTGCCATCCTTTTAAGTAAACTAATTTTTCACTATTTACAGCACATCTGTGTATTCTTTAAAAATAGTTCTGATGGAAGAGGTACCTATTTAGAAGAGGTACCTATTTATTTCATCAGCTCATAAGGCTTGGCTTACTCCTGGACTCCTGGGTCCTGGTGTCCCCAGGGCTTTCTCATCCTTAGGTCAGAATCAGCAACCTAGCAGTGTACCCTGCTGTCTAAGCACAGCCAGGATGTCTCATTTGGCTGTATGCTCAGCTTCCTCTGCCTTTCCCCAAGTAGCTGTCTCCTGAGATGTATTTCTTTCTTTTTTTCTCTTTCTTTCTTTCTTTCTTTCTTTCTTTCTTTCTTTCTTTCTTTCTTTCTTTCTTTCTTTCTTTCTTTCTTTCTTTCTTTCTTTCTTTCTTTTTTCCTTCCTTCCCTCCTTCCTTTCTTCCTTCCTTCCTTCCTTTCCTTCTTTTCAAGACAGGGTCTCACTATGTAGCCCAGGCAAGCCTCGAACTCAGCCATCCTCCTGTCTCTGCCTCCTGAGTGCTGCGATGACAGGCGTGGGCCACCATGCCCGGCATTTGTGCTATGTGGTATTGTTTGCTGGTGGGCATGAGTCATCACGCTCAGCATTGCTGTATATGGTTACCGGGGATCGAACTCAGGACCTTGCTCTTGTGAGGCAGGCACTGGAACCACTGAGCTAAATCTCCAGCCCTTCTGTTCTTTTGTCAATTTTGCCTTCTTCTTTCACTCTTTTTTTTGCTGTCGCTAAATATGCTCATATGCCAATATATGTGACATAATATATATCTGTGAAATCTTATTCATTGTCCTAACATCCTCTTCGCCAGTGCTGTAGTTTCCTTCCCTTCACAACCACAGTCCTGTGTAGAGCTAAACACTCACTGGTTGGATTCTTACCCATGCTCTGCCTCTCAGTCTCTCTTGCCTTACTTTAGGAGCTTGTCATCACCAACTGTCTCCCGTTCTACAAGATTTAAATTGGTGCTTAAGCAAAACTTACAGAGATGTAACAGAGAGGAACTGTGTTAATGACAGAGCTGGCAGTAAAGAGTCTCAAACAAACAGCTTTTATGGAGTTATAACTTGGAGGCTTGAAAGAAAAATATAATCACTTGGTTTGTGGCTCTTCTATACTGGTGGTTCATGGGTAGCATTTCCTCCATGGGGTTATTTCAGTTTACTTCGTTTGGTGCTTTTTCCCAACCCTTTGTTTTCAGCATTCTAAAGATGACCGTCTCGGGAAGGTTGAAAATACCTACTATTTACCAACTGGCAAAAAAACCCTTTCGAATTATGAAAGTATATTCCTTATAATATCATTTCATTTAGAAAGAGGATAAAAGGGATAGTCATCACTGTCCTTTAAGTGGTGAATTTAACATTGTTGTTATTCTTGGTACTTAGTAGATATTATGCCCAAGTCTCACTGAGACAATCTCTCAGGTCACGACATGATCTTAAAGTCCAACCAAGAGCGTAATTACTCAGTGGAGGGCCATCCTTCCACCCAGAAGAGGGCACCCACTTAGACTAACATATAGTACTTAAAGGCAAAATTCATTAGCCCCCCCACTTGCTACCAAGAGGTTTCTAAGTAGCAGTGATTAGAATCATTCTATTGTTAAAAGCTCAGAAGCAACTCATTAAAGAAGCCAATAGCAACCATTAGAACACTGGTTACTACAGAATAGTACATTTTAAAAATATATAATCTGCGGCTGCTCGCATTGGTTGGGTGGACAGTTCCTAAGGAGACAAGTTCCAGGTTCACTGGGAGGTTACAGGACACAACTGGAGGTTTTTAATGAGATGGCTGTTTTTATGTCAAGTTAGGTCTTACAGTAGACACTTAATATGTATTTGTAAATTGTGCAGGGGCAATCGATCAACAACTATTCTTTCAATTCCTACCTGGTTATTTTCTTTTTGGGTTATTCAGCCAGTGAGTATTAAATAAGTATTACATAACAAATGTACCAAACATTTGGGAAATAATAATATCAACATGCTAATCATGGCTGTGTGTCACAAAAGCCAGACTCGTTGGGTGAGACAGATGAGTGACACAGCTTACTTCGCTACATGGTGATTCCTTATGACAAAGGAAAGGCAGATGCTGTATTTTGGGAAAGCACATTGAGATGAGGCAAGCAGGAACTCAAGCCAGGCCTCCTGAAAGAAGGGATATTCAAGCTTATAGGTGAAAAGGCAAAGAAAATAGGTATTTGGAATAACAGTCTCCTAAGAGCTATTATAACATCGAGTCAGAAGGACTCCTATTGAGAGTTTTGGAGGTGGTGCTAGCTGTAGGAAGAGATCATGTTAGAACTCAAGATTGCATTGAATAATGAAGGATGTTGGTTCTGATACTGATACTGTGGAAGGATAAACTCATGAGCTATAAAAGTTTAACTTGGGAACATAAAGAAAAAATTATCTTCTTATAAGCAACCCTGAAAAAAGTACTTTGTCTTTCCAATATTCACATAATTTGTGAATTATAAAGTTTTATTGTCCTGATACAAGTAGTTCAATAACTATTTGTTGAATATGCAAGTCCTTGTTGTACCTATCATTTGTAACCATCTTTCTAATCTGTAAGTCTTACTTTTTTCATTTTAATCTCTAAAAGTTTTCTTTCTAAGTTATTAATGTCTGCCAGGAAATAGTCGCAAGTGTTATGTGGGAAAGGTTCAGATGATGCTGCACCAGCAGATTTTTGCCTCGCTACTCCTCATGCCCCTCCAGCAAACTTATAGTCTGCCACACTCCATGAAGCACACCACAACCTCTCTGCATGTGAGGACATGACCTCAGCTTTCTCTGCCTGGGATGCTGTTCTTTGCCCTATGCCTCTCCTGTGCCACCATTTCTGTACCACTTGAGTTCTTGAAGATCTCTGCCTTCATGCTGAGGTCTCTTCAAGCCTGGGCAGTTGTCATGTACACAATCCCCTTGGGTATCTATGCATTTCATCACAACAGTGTGTAATTCACTGCATTTGTGCCTCTCCTTGAGTAGACTGGAGGCTCAATGCAGAGGGATAGTGTCCTCTTTCCACTGGAACTTCAATGCATAATAAGGTGACTGGCAGATAGTAGAACTCAAGACATATTTGTGTAATGACTGAATAATAGTTCAACAAGTTGCATATTCATATTATCACAATGTATTCTCAAGACGATGCTACTTGTTTCACAATGGGAACTGGGTACAAATAGATTAAAGCTCATAGCTTTAATGAGCTATTCTCATGGCTTTTTTACTGACACATATATTGCACTGGATACTTCCAACTATTCTACCTGTCTCACAGTAGAAACTTAGGCACAAATAGGTTAAGGTTGGGTTAGGGACTTAGCCAAATTTTTACCTGTCTACTTTGTCTATAGTTTTACTCCCAGAGAAGAGGTCTTCATGGGTCATTTAGGAATTAGCTTTTCATTATAGTACCATCAAACTCTGTGAATTAGGATTTACTTGTGGGTATAAAAATGGTTAAGCAGCAAGACTGCGATCCTTTCTCTCAAGTTACATTTTCAAGTTCTTGGAAAGAAGGGTAACCTGGTCTGGTGCAGATCGGCAAACAAAATACTGGTATTTCCAGTAGAACATACTTTCCAATGGAATGCTTTCAGCAGGATGAATCTAGTCGTCTAGGAGTCCTTATGAAAAAGCAATCTAGAGTCTATGAAGTTGGAAGAATGGATACTGGATAATGTCACATAAGTAATGGAACCAACTGAGGATAACAAAAATGCTTCGTGATTAAAAATGGCCTTCTGTGTATGTCACGGGATCATATACATGGCTTAGCCATAGCACCTAGTTGATCTGAGCCCAGAATGTATCCATTGTGGTAAAATAATATATTCTATATAACTTAAGAACCGAATAGGTACTACTGAGCCTCCCCCGGTTCACCTTACTGTTACTGGGTTCTTGAAATTACTAGGAAAGTCTGATGCTCTGGGTTAGGTGTCTGTTTTGTGTAAGTTTGATGGGACAGTTTGGTCTTCATTTTACTTCAATTGGGTTTTTGTTTTACTTTTGTTGGGAATGTTGCCATTTGATGACTTTTGAACTAATTTGTGCTCTACTAACTATTGAAATTTATTTTACTACTTTTGTATACAGCTTGAACTCTGTGGCTCAGTTTCTCTATTGATTGATAAATCTATTAACTACTGAAACTTAAATTACTTCATTTTAAGCTTAAACTTAGTGATTCATTTTTTCTACCTATGTGACAAAAAACTAATAAGTAACTAGTAGATTGATGCAACTGTTCCAGAGTCTGTGAAAATTAATGAAATAATTGTTATGGTAAGAATTTTAGTTTAGTGTAAGTCCATGAGATGAATAAAGAATATAAAATGAATTATCATACTTTCCTAGTGTCTCAGATATTTTCAAGGAGAAGTTATACCTAGAAATCTGAATGCTACTTAATTTCACTTTTAGTGTTCAGTGCCACAGCTTAATTTTGGGAACTTAGTAAGAAACTTTCCAATGGAATTACTCATTTTTAAGAATCAAGAGTCATTGTGTGTGGTGGTGCCTGCCTGTAATCCCAGCACTTGGCAAACATTTTTTCAGATGATGTAAAGGAAGCTACAAAACATATGAAGAAATGTTGTATATCGGTTGCCATTTGAGAGATGTAGTTGAGAACAACACTGAGATTCCATCTCATTCCCCAAAGAATGGCTGCTATCAGTAAATTAACCAACAATAAATGCTGATGGGGCTGTGAGAAGAAAGGAACCTTTCTCCACTCTTGGTGGGAATGTAGACTGTCAAAATGCCCATCAATGGCATTTTGAATAAAGAATAAAGAAGACTTTCTTTAAAAAAAAATGAAATGGAGTATTACTCTGCCATAAAGAATGATACATTTGAGTCATTTATACTCAAATGGATGTACCTTGAGGACATACTCATAAGTGAAATGAATAGGACACAGATGTGTAAATGCCATATCTTTTCTCTAGTATGAAAAACTGAAGGTGTAAACTAATGTCAAAATGCATGATAGGTAATGTGAAATATGAAGAAAATGTGCAAAAGGAAAAAGGACAAGGTGGATGTGGAACAGTGAAGAAGGGAACAAAATTGATAGTTAAAAAAGGAAACAAAGATTTTTTTCCCATGTTGTTCGTTGTCTTTTAGTGGTGCCAGTGGTTTCTTTTGCTGTGAGAAGCTCTTTAGTAGGATGAGATCCCATTTGTTGATTCTTTCTGCTAGTTCTTGTGCTATAGAGGTTTTGTTCATAAATTCTCACCTAAGCCAGTGTCTCCAAGAGTTTTACCTAACCTATTTTCCAGCAGGTTTATTCCTGTTTTAATGTTTAAGTCTCATCACTGGCACCACTAAAAGACAACCAACAATATGGGAAAAAAATCTTTTACTAGCTCTTTGTCAGACAAAGGGCTATTATCTAGAATATATAAAGAACTTAAACAAATCAGTCTCCCCAAGTTTAAAGACTCAATTAAAAAATGGGTATCTGAAATGAACAGACACTTCTCAGAGGTAGAAGTCAAAGCAGCCAAGAAGCATGTGAAGAAATGTTCAACATCACTGGTCATTTGAGAGATGCAGATGAAAACAACACTGAGATTTCATCTCACTCCACAAAGAATGGCTGCTATTGTGAAATCAACCAACAATAAATGCTGGCGTGGCTATGTGGAGAAAGGAACCATTCTCCACTGTTGGTGGGATTGTAGACTTGTGCAACCATTGTGGAGATCAGTGTAGAGATTCCTCAGAAAACTAGGACTAGAGGTCCCATTTGACCCTGCTATCGCCCTGCTAGGAATATACTCAAAGGAATTAAAAAAATCACATTGGAAAGACAAATGTGCACCCTTGTTCATAGCAGCTCAGTTCGTGACAGCCCAATCCTGGAAACAACCCAAATGCCCATCAACTGGAAGCTGGTTAAAGAAGATGTGTTTTTTTTTTAAATGGAGTATGATTTTGCCATAAAGAATGACAAGATTCATTCATTTATGTGCAAATGGATACACCTGGAGGACACACTAATAAGTGAAATAAATAGATCACAGACATGCAAATACAAGATCTTTTCTTTGGTATGAGAATCTGTAGATGTAAATGAGTCCTGGAATGTATGATGGTTTTTGTAAAATAGGAAATATACAAAGGGAATTTGGTATGGGAATGTAATGGTATGAAGGAATAAATATAATTCTGAAAGAAAATAAAAGAGCATGTATATACAGGGTGGGGAGGTGTGGGAGGGATGTGGGTAAAAGTAAGAATTGACTTGTGTCATATACTGGTACAAATTCCCCAATGTTGTGTGTAATTGTGAGACTGTATATAAAGATGTATCAATAAAGAATTAAATCAACAAAAAAAGGAAACAAAGCTTGTGCGTATAGGTGGTAGGGGTTGTAGGGAGGGTAGGGGAATGGAAAAAATGTGAATCAAGATGTGTCATGTACTGGTAAAAACTCTCAATGTTGAATATGATCATAATGTGTGTATAAAATGTACCAGCAAAGTCAATTTAAAAATCCCCAGTACTTGGAAGGTTGCGGCAGAAGGATTGTCACGAGTCCAAAACCAGTTCGGACTACATAGTGAGTCAAAGGCCAGCCTGGACTCCATAGTGAGACCCTGCCTCAAAAACAACAAAAAAGCCCCCACAATGAAGTATCTTTTGGAATGCCATGTGCTAGTCATTTTCCTAGAGACATAGAGCAACAGAATGGAAGATCTAAAGGTAGAATGGCAATAGTGGTAATCTAGATGAAAACCCATCCTTCCAGATGTTGGGATTGAAATTTAGAAAGGTTGTGGTATTTTCCCAAGTTTGCACAGCATTCAAGTTACATCTAGGCTTTGACTCTTTTTCTGACTGTAGAGTTCACTGTCCTTATTCTTCGTGGTATCTGCCCACACCCGTTTCTTGTATGTGGTGCTACTGGGAGCGACACTCAGCCCAGCTCCAATAGCAGCTACATGCCCCAAATCTAGGCAGACTGCTGTGCCATCCTGTTCATCCAGGCACGGAATTAGACCCAGTTTGGGCCAGGAAGAGTCACACAGAGACTTCTGCTGGAGTCCTTGGGAAAGAGCAGCCCTGTCTATGTTCAGAATATTTGGTGGGGGAAGGCACGGATGTGTCTGGGAATTGCGGGTACCAACCCATGGGGATTACATACCAGAGAACAAAGCAGCTACAGAATGAAAAAGAAGGAAGAGAGGGTGAGAGAGATACTGAGCCTAATTAGCCAGTTGAACTCTGATTTCTCAGCTATGTGAAACAATGAGTAAATACTTTTTTTTTGCTTAAATGCACGTGATGTGAACTTCTTTTTCCATGTAATAAGAAGGGTTCTGACTTATACATCATGTCTTCTGATTTCAAGCCCTACTATAAAAATTCTAGCATTTTTATTGATATGAATAATGTTCATTTTTGGAAGAAGAAGACATCATGCAATGGCATGTAATAATCCCTTGGGTTCTAACAGTGTATGGCTTTAGATGAACAAAAGTGAAGAGTTCACCACTACAAAAGTCATTCTGCTGTAGCTTTCTGTTGTGGGAATTATGTCATTGGTTTCCTCTGTGAATGTCTGCCTGTCACTAGATGGTAGGACTCCTGATATCAGAGGATATACATTTTCATCTTTCTATCTTTAGCAGCCAGTAAAAACAACACACCTATCTAACATATGCTGAATATTTGCTGTATATGCTAAGCACAAATGTATGTTTTAATCTTCACTATAAACCTCAGAACTGGGTACCACCTTGCAGGTGGGAAGATGCCCATGTCCATAGCTCATCAGTGGTGGAGAAGGCTTGAAACCTGCATAGGCCCCTGTATTACTGTGGGTTGTTTTAATTTTCCCAATTTAATTTTACTCAATGTGTATTCATTAAATTTATAATTACAGTTAATAAATGCCTGTTAAATGAAACAATATTATCTCTGACATGCGGCTAGGAAGCTTTCCTAATGCTTGTTTACATTTGGGAAACCAAGTTGATATTAAGATAGAATCAAGTCTATATCCCTTGCCTCCCACTGAGGCCCTCTTGCCATTGTATAATGTGGACCAGAGAATCAAAAATATAGGTGAATGGGCCGGAGATTTAGCTCAGTGGTTCTGGTGCCTGCCTCGCAAGCGCAAGGTCCTGGGTTAGATCCCTGGTAACCACATGGAATGCTGGACGTGGTGACTCATGCCCACCAGCAATCAATACCACATACCACAATGCCGGGCGTGGTGGCTCATGCCTGTAATCCCAGCACTCGGGAGGCAGAGACAAGAGGATTGCTGAGTGCGAGGCTTGCCTGGGCTACATAGTGAGCTCAGGGCCAGCCTGAACTACAAAGTGAGACCCTGTCTCAAAAAAAAAAAATATATATTTTTATTTATTTTTATTTATTTATATATTTTATTTATTTTAGAGTTTCAGATAAGGCCTGTGGTTCATCAGCATAACTATTTGCAGGAAAAAAAACTATCTTCTACATTAAAACATTTTAGGAAATTATCTTCTTCTTTAATACATAGAAATAATAAGAAGCCACCTAAAATACAAATTCTAAGCATTTTCCCCAAGAATGAAGAAAAAAATTAATGTAGGCAAAGGGTGATCAGTTCCACATAAATATAGCAGGTGGCGTTACTTACGCTGCCATATATCATGTTAATAACTTGAAAACAAGCTAAACTGAATATAAACTATTTCCTTTATTTGTAATTTAGAAAGCCTAGGATAACGGGCTTTAAGACAAAGATAGGCCACGTTCTCCATGAAAGGTTCCTGGAAACTGAAAAATAAGGTCTTTTAACATTTTGTGATATAACTGTTTTTCTTGGCTTAAGCGTAGGTTTTAAAAAATGGTGCTCATTGTTTTGCTTGTAGTTCTTTTATGCATGGACAACCGTGCTGATGATGCATTCAGTTTAGGAGAATTTTCCAATTGAAAAAGTGCTCTGGAGAAGTTTAAGCGCCATGAATCACCCAGACCTCATCTAAGTCTCGTGAAGGCAAAGGCTGTGAAAGGCAGTCACAGAGAGAAGACATATTGTAGTTGTGCTGCCTGATTCAACTAAATAGAAAAATATTTTGTAAAGACATGAGAATTTCAAGCATGTGGCAGAGTGGTAAGGATAAATGTCATCTTCCGTCAGAAAGGCAAAACTGAGGGACCTGCTGCTCACCCTCCCTCCTCCTCCTTTCCCTTCTTGAGGGGCAGACCTGGAGAACCAGTCTCATCCGTATGTAAAATACAAGCCCAAAGTCTCCTGGTTACAGTTAGGAAAGCACTAGAAATGAAACGGGGCATTTCCCCCTGATTATTTCCTAATGGCTTTTGGCCATCCAAACGGTTTTGATCAGGTGAATAAGTCGATATAGTTTTTCTAATGTGAAAGAAGTAGATTGCTCATAATAATAATAATAATAATAATAATAATAATAATAAATGTTGTAGCAGCAGCAGCAGCAGCAGCAGCCAATGCCTTCTGCTCTAAGGATTGGCTGTCTCTGTCCTCTTCTGAGAGTGTGAGGCCATAAGTCTGAATGAGTTCAGCTTTTCTATTTGTCTCCTCTTTAAATTAGCTCCTTATTCTGAATTGAACATTTATTTTATTTCTCAATTATTTAAATATCATAAATATGTCTGATACCTGAGCCTCTTATTCCCATCTATACTAGTCCTTAATATTTCCTTAAGACATATTCTCATTGGAGGTCTTGAGACCTTTCCTTTCTCCTATTTCCAAGTCTTCTCTCCACTCCGTGGGAAGTTTCAGCCCAAAAAAGACCATTCTGGTGGCCTCCTAGAGTCCAAAAGCCATTGTCAGCAGAGGAAAATATAAGGAGGGGCTTCCCTGATTTTGTCTGCATCAACTCTTTCCAGTTTGAAGAAAGGATAATATAGCCAGGCGTGGTGGCTCACGCCTGTAATCCCAACACTTGGGAGGCAGAGGCAGGAGGACTGCTGTGAGATTGAGGGTAGCCTGGGCTACAGTGAGCTTGGGGCCAGCTGAACTACAAAGCAAGACCCTGTCTCGAAAAAAAGAAAAAAAGGATAATATAGTTGGCTGTACAGGTGACTTGAGGATGGTTTGTGGTCATTTAAAAATATTTTACTTTAACCCTTCCCTCTCTCTCTTCAGCCTGCAGAGAAGCAGCCAGGGGGTGAAGGGATGGTGTGCTGTTCCAAAGTGCCCAGGGGATCACCTAGAATATGAAAGGTAGTGCTCTGCAGTATGTGTATGTGTATGTGTGTGTGTGTGTGTGTGTGTGTGTGTATGTGCATGCATGCACACACAGGGCTAGTTTGAGGCCAGGCCACTGAGCAGCAGTTGGGACTCTGGACTTTTGAAATCCTTATGTCCAGGGAGCCTTCTGTCCTCAAAGCCACTTCAGCCTGGGGCTGAGAGCCCATGGAACAGCTTGTGAATGGAGATTCATTGCCTTCCTCAGTTGACAAATAGTGGCTGATATTCACTTTATTTATTGCTCCATTTTGCTATTAATATCTCATTTTCTTATCATTATCTCTTAATTTGTAATCAATAATTTGATTGCATCTCAAAGGTTAAATAAAGATGACATCATTATAAGGGAAGGACCCATAGTCTAACTGGTTGTTGGCAATCACTGGCCAGGGAAATCCAGACTCAGATCTCTTTAGGTCACTTTGGCTTACTTGTATTTCCTACTAGAACAATTCTCAAGGTGACAGAGAGGTGGAAACATCAGCTCTGCTATGGCTTGTGGCTGAGTGTTCCCTCAAAGCCTCTTACAGTTAGAGGGGATATTTGTGCATAGATGGCTGGATTTGGAGCATGTGACTGATTCATGGTGCAATGCTAGGATTAAGAGTACTGGGATTAAGGTGTGTACTTATTAAATTTGTCCACTGATTGTTGTGGTACCTGTTAAACTGGACAGTTTAAATAGAACATTAAAGGAACAGAAAGAACCTGCCGTGCTTGCTTGTTGGTTCACTTATGTCGCTGCCTTTTGCCAACCTTAAACTATTTCTCTTCTGTGATGCCTTGAAGTTAGCCACCTAGGACTGAATACTTTGCAAACCATGAGCCACATAAACCTCTCCTCTTTTAACTTTGAGTGTTGGGTATTTGTATCAGCAACAAGAAAAATAACCAATACAAGCCCCAAGCCTCCTAGTTGAGTAGGGATTGTGGCTGTGAAATAGGCTATAAAAATGATGGTGGGTCTGCTTCTCTGTAAGGTCACTATAGATGTTCTGAACCCTCTGATTCCTGGACTGTATCTTCAGCTCAATGGGGCTATGGATGCAATGTATAGTTTAATTTTCCTTTGGCAAAAATCAAACCAATAGTCTGTCCAGATTGTGCAACTAGTATGCTCCAACTATGAAACGAATGAGGGGCGATAGTATGAATAGACATCACAAACAAGTGCAGCTTTATGTGCGCCTACTCTGCTGTTCCAGACAAACCTTCTTCTATACTCCTGTTTGCATTGTCTGGAGTTGTGCACATACCCCTTAGTGATGATTATTGGACAGTGATGTGTTAATCATGGCTCTATGTGTAACCCATTTTCCTTTGAGGGGTTGGATCTTAAAATAATCTGGCAAATTGGGCACAGGAGCACATATTTATAATCCTGCAGAGCTGGGATGCTGAGGGAAGATGATGGCAACTCTGAGCCAGCCGGGGGAACTTGACAAATTTTGCATGACCTTGTCTCAAAGACAGAAAGGGATGGGGATGTAGTTCAGTGTGAAGGCCTTAGGTCAATCCATAGTACAAAAAAAAAATGACTAGCTTGATGGGTTATGAATTAGAATGTCCAGAATGAGCTTAATGAAAAAAAAGAGGATCCCCACAATTTGCCTGGGAAACTATGATGTAAGGGCAAGGACAGTTTGCATCAGAGTCTGGATTCTACCTCCATTTTGCTGTTGAGCACTTGTGAGGCTTGATTAATCTGCCTCCTCTTTAAAACAGTGAGTTCCCTCCAGAGAATAGGGATAATACCCTTTTCTATCTCACACAGTGGTTGTAAGCTCAAAGCCAACGGAACAATGCCTATGGAAACCCTTCATAACATGTCAAGTACACCACATTATTGTTGGAATACATTTTGTGTAGTTATTCTCAGACTCTGCACATGTACTGAGATAAGTCCTGTTAGCAAGAACTTGGAAAACTTAAAGGCAATTTCTATCCACAGTGTTTCTTCTCTATTTTATTCTTAATAAAATGAACTCCTGTTAACCTGTTCGCCTTCTTGGATAATTGGTGAACTCTAGGCAGCACAAAGGAGAAGTATGGCAAATTCCCCTTATTCCAAAGAGTCATGTTCTAAAAATTTGCTGCCAACAGTCAGTGTTGCCCCAGGGGAAATTCAGGGTTAGGTTTCAGACTGACATTCGGTCATCAATTAAGAGTGGTATGCATTTTTGTTATTTGATGTATACACAATTGGTTTGTTAACCCATGGTCAACAGCACTGCAATTTAATCTTGAATGAGGTTTTATCTAAGATGCTTATGTTCTCCATAAGGAACATCACAGCCACTTTGGGCTTAAAAACATCAGAAAATACTGCAGTACTGTGTTTGGGGACCTTTTTTTTTTTTTTTTTTAAAGGACCAATGTGCAAAAAACCTGGCACTAAATAGACCATGAAAAGGGCACTTGTATATCAGAGCTGGAACAAGAAGGCCGAGTACGGTCTTGTTCAGCTTTTGCTGGAAAAGTGCACACGAGGCAAGTCATGTCTTCTTTAGCACTTTGTGCATGGGCACAAATGGCTGTGAAAGTGCGGTCAGGACCAATTTTGGAGTGGCAAATGCATTTCAGTGAATTGGTGAATTTGCTGATATGGAATCTGTGAATCAAAAGGAGTGAGTACACCGTGGGAGGGCAGATTTAGAATTTATTGGTGGAAATTATAGGAGAGCAGTCACTGTTCAGATCATTTAAAAAAGAAAAAGAAGAAAAGTGTTTTGCTGTTAATTATAATTGTCCAGCATGAGCACCGACTTGCCAGTGAGCCCCTATCATTGTGTACGTGCTAGGAGAAGAAGCACGTTTTAAATCAACTTGGAAAAAGATTTGGATCCTGAAAGGAGGCCATGAGCCGGGAGATGAGTGATGGCTGAGAACAGAATTAAAAAAAGAAAGCCAAATACAGTTACCATCATTATTGATCCAAAAATCAATCTCATTCTCCTATACCAAAAGTGAAATTTCAATTTGGCCAATGTCTGACACTACAAAAAATAAAAAAGCAGGGCTCTTTTAAATGAGAATGTGTGCATAAATGCCCTTTCAAGCTATCAGATGTTAGAAGCCACAAGCAGCACTTTGCAGATTATAGAACAGTGATGGGGAGAAGGCTGTGAGAGGAGGAAAGGCCCTTGAACTGGAAGAGTAAGTTCTCCAGTAAATCATCAGAACATAAAAGACAGAAAGTTCTCTGGGAAGAAGTCACTTTCAGAAGTGCACAACCAAGGACAGAAAGCATCTCCGTGAAGGTTGGAAAACTCCAGTATGCTGCATTAACAGGAAGCAGTCTGTGCCCCTTTGTTTACAAATGTAAAATGAAATGACATCTAAATAAAGTTCATTTAATAATCAGACACTTCATGAAGGCCGCACAGAAAAATTCTATGCTTAGGTTTAAAATGTAGTTTCAGAGGCTGAATTAGGATGAGAGGCCACCTGGAAATATCTCTTTTTCTTCCAATTTCTACAGAGAGGCAAGGAAAATTCCAGGAACATTCAACTGAGGACTGATTTTTTTTTTTAAAGCACAGCTAAATAAAGTAGCCGTGAATTCTTTCATTCCTATCCCACACTGGCTTATCTCCTTGCACTGGATTTTGGAAACCCTCCTGTGGAGCCGGTTCCCATTTGATTTTGCTGGGATTTCATAGATTGCAGACAAGTGGGAACTGGGCTGACCTCCATTCATGGGCCAGCTGCGTCTCTATTTCTCTCCTTTTTCCATTTACATCTGTGGGCAGGGAGCCAGTGGACTTGCAGATTCTCTGAATTTGGGGCCTTTTGTTCATTTTTAATCCCATATATGGGAGAGATCTTCCTAGGTCCCAGAAAGAGAGTCCAGGTCCCAGTTAGCCTCACCAGCTGCCCAACCTACTGTTGGCTAGGATGCCACTGGGCTGTTCAGCTCCACTTCTACTCCACACTTTGGTTTTAAATTCTGTTCATTTCTACCAGTTGAGCTTGTTCTTGCTTAGAAGCCTGGCTATGTATTAAGGAAAAACATTACTTATAATTTGTACATACTTGCAGCAAGGACTGGAAAGATTTCTTGCTACTGCGCAGGATGCCATAATGAAGTGAATATTTCTCCCCAAATCACATCATCAGTACTGAAAAATCTCCACAGTTACTACCCATGAACACTTCCCCTAGATTTACCAAGAGTTAACATGCGGTCACATCTCTTCTCTGCCTTTCTACACTTGCATTTTGCTGAACTACCTGGAAGTTATTATACATACCACACCATAACTCAAAAATGCTTCTGTACATATACTGGCTCTGAAGGTGTTCTTCTTTAGGACCACATCCCCTTAGCATGACATTTGACAATCACTCTATGTCATCTAATATACAACTCGTCTTCTAAGAGCCCCAAGCACCTTTTGTAGCTTCTTGACGTGAAATCGAAGACTCACTTAGGTTTATACATTGCATTTTGTTGTTGTGTCACTAATCTTAGTCTCTAGAGCAATATCTTTATCTTTTTATGTTTTTCAAGATACTGCCTTTTCATCAGGCTGGTTGACTTAGAGAATGTTCTTCATTCCACAGTTTTGTTCTTCATAAGATTTTTTGTATAGATATAAAATATACCTAACATAAAATTTGTCATTTTAATCATTTTTAAATTTATAGTTCAGCGGCATAGTGTTCAGACTGTTGTGTAATCATAATCACCATCTACTTCCAGAATTTTTTCCTTATTCAAAACTCAAACTCCACGAGCAGTAAACAGTAACTCTCATTCTGTCCTCCACAGACCCTGGTAACCACCATTCTATTTTCTGGGACTTTAAAGTTGACTATTCTAGGAAACTCAGACAAATGGAATCATGCAATATCTATTCCATTTTGTTTGGCTTATTTCATTTAGCATAATGTTTTTCCAGTTCATCCATGTTGAAATATGTGTTCACATGTCATTCTTTTCTTTTTCTTTTTTGCAGTGCTGAGGATAAAACCCAGGGCCTGTGTGTAATCGATCCACCCCTCTGTTATACCCCCAGCAGGGATTTTGTTCTATTTAAGATTCAAATAATGCTCTTTGGTCTTTATAGCTACATTTGATTTATCCATTTGTCCATCCATTGATGAATATTCAGGTTATTTCCATCTTTTGGAAAAGTCTTTTTGGGACCTCCAAATTTAATTTCACAATCAGTTTTAAGTTGTTTGTTCAGTCATGAGTACTGAAGTTGTATATGTCTTTTTGCATTATAGCCACATTATATATAATGCACATCAGTTTTCCTCTGTTAATGATCCTAATTATAAGCACTTGGCTAAGGTGATAATCATGAAATGTTTCCATTGTAAAAGTGCTTTTGTCTTTTTGGAATTAGTACGTAGTATATATATGAGGCAGTGGTTTGAGATATGTGTATACTGCTTTTCAAAAAGTCATCATTCCCTAGTTTTAGCATTTACTAATGAGTCTTACCAGAATTAATCATTATGCTGATGTTGCAAAATGGTGATTTTCTAATTTAGTCATTCTTTTTAAATTTATGACTTGGAAGTTTTGTATAAACAAGAGCTTCTTTCTTTTTGAGAATTAGTATTGAATTTTTTTCAATCACTTATAATCCACTATTTCTGATATACTTTTCATTTTTAAACTTGATCCTAGTATGGCTGGTGGGAGCCCTTTAACACTGGTGATGGATGTCATCTCACAGGGTTGATAAAAATTCACATGCAAGACAATGTACAATGCTTTGGGCTCAGTATAGTTTGACTCTCAGAGCTGGAAGGAGTCCTGTAAATACCTTTGGCTAGCGGCATGTTCATTTGAATATGCATGAGCTCCTTGCATCACATGAGTCTTA
The DNA here is from genome assembly GCA_004025085.1 of Thryonomys swinderianus. NCBI lineage: Eukaryota > Metazoa > Chordata > Mammalia > Rodentia > Thryonomyidae > Thryonomys > Thryonomys swinderianus. The sequence continues at coordinate 3,863 of PVIC010023460.1, read as the reverse complement.
AGAACATATAAACAAATATGCTCACCTAATTTTTCCCAAAGGTGCAAAAGTAAGAGTAAGTAAAGCATGAAAGGTGTTGATTCTACTGCACGAGCATAGGCAAAAAAAAAAAAATTCTTGAATTCACTTTCACACCTTATACCAAAATTGAATGCATCATGGGCTTAAATGTGAAACATAAAACTAAAACTTGCAGAAAATCAAAGGAGAAAATCTTCAGCATCTAGAGTTAAAAGAGAATTTCTAAACTTTATAGCCAATAAATAAATAGATTTATATTTTATATATTTATATTTTATATTTTATAAATCAGATTTTGTTCCATGAAAGATTCTCTTAGACTGAAAAGACAAGATACAGGATAAGGAAAAAGTAATCGCAAATTCCATTATTAACAGAAGCTATTATTTGAAACATAAAGAACTTTTGAAAGTCAATAGTTAAAGTATTTAAAAAAATCCAATAAAATATAGAGAAAACATGAAAAGACATTTTATCAAAAAGCATATCAAATGGTAAGTAAACACATGAGAAAGTACTCAAAATCACTAGCAATCAGGGAAATGTAAATTAAATCCACAGGAGCTATCAGAATGGCAGCAATGAGGTAGTGATACTACCAAATGGTTTCAGGGATATGGAGAAATTGAATCATATACATTATGGGTGGAAATAGAAAATGATAGGGGCTTTTTAGAAATTTGTTTCTCAAAATCTATTCACGCAACTATCACATGATCTGGCAATTGGCATTTATTGCAGGACATGAAAACTTATGGCCACATAAAAACCTATCATGGATATTTAAAATAGCTTTAGTCATAATATCCTCAAACTGCAAGCAACTCAGACACCCTTCAATCAATGGAACTTAAGCATCCTTTGACACATCCGTGCCATGAGATACTTCTCAGTAATTAACGGGAATAACTATTGGTAGGTACAGCAATCTAGAAAACTCTCTAAAGAATTAGGTGGAGTGAAGAAAAACTCATCACAAGATATTGTATCCTATACACCTCTGTTTCTGTCACATTCTTGGAATGACAAAGTGAAAGAAATGGAGAAGAGATGAATTGCCAAGGGTCAAGGAAGATGGGAAGGAGGGCATGGGAGAACGGGAAGAGGAGGGAAATAGGTGTGGCCTCTTCCTTACAACCAAGTGATGGAAATGAAATCTAAATAATTATAATGCAACAGATTGTACAGAAGAAAGGTAGATACAGGTTTTATGAGCCCTGGGAAGGCAGTGATTCATGCATTCTGATACGGCTTCACAAATGAGGCAAGTGAGATAAAAATTGCCCGTTCTTGAAAAGATCAAAAGATTTGGACAGATTTCACTGAGTGTTTATTACAGATACAAGAATAGCTTGTTAGTAGAAGAAGAGATGAAAAAATCATCTTGTTTTTGGAGAATGGAAAGTAATTCTAAAGGGTCGGAGTATATAATGTGTAGAGAAAGTGAAAAGTTACATGACTGTAGTGAGAGCTGTTGAATATTTAATTAAAAACTTGACACCCTACCTGTTAGGGAGCCACTGACAGTTTTCGACACAGGATTGTCATCTGCTGGATGTACATTTACCATGAAACTAATGATATTCAAATATCAGGAACCCTCACTTCCAAATGTTTCTCTTAGACTCTGAGCTATGTGTTCCCATAGATGTAGATGGGTCTTTGCAAAATTTAAAGAAGACTTTATAAATTCTTTATTTTACAGAGAACTCTGCAAATTGGATAATGTGCAAATGGTCTAAAACGTGGTTCTTCTCCTGGGATATCTGTGACTTAGAAAGTTATCCTTCACAATGGCGGAGAACGGCTTCTAGGGGGAAGAGGTTCATGGGGTGTGAGGGTCTAAGAGATGCTGAGAACCGAGCAGAGTTAGTGGAAAGATGACCAGGGGAAGAACAGGTTCTAAAAGGTGGAATCCACAAGATTTGTGAGACATAGAGGAATAGAGTGAGGATGGCAAAGTTGCCCCCAGAGTACAGGGCACATCAGAGCCTGAAATTTTAGAGCAAGAGAGCTTAGCAATTCAGTAGGCAAGAGGAGGAGATCAGGCAAACAGGAAGAATGTGTGATCACCGAAGGGCTGTAAGCAGCTGCTGCCATCTTGTGATCTGGGAGCTGAAGCCAGCACTTCCCGCATTCAGAAGGGAGCCACAGACCCATTGCCCTCTGTGTTTTTACCACCAGTGCCACAGCCTCTTGGAGTGACCATGTAATCGTTCTGAAGTCTCAGTGAGGAAAAACTGGAGATTCTGCTACAAAGATTCCTTAGAGACCCTAAGACAGACATGGTATAGGATTGGGGGCTATTCACTAACTACTCTTAATAGCAAAAACCAAAAGAAAGTCAGCTGGAATCATTTTATGAATTGCAGGCAAATTGCAAGATTGAATCCAGTCAAGATAATTGGTTTTTAAGTATGTCCTTTCTTTCTCCTATTTGATGTTATTAACATGGAGCCTTTTTAAGTGTCAATAATTTAAATGTAATTTAATTTCTTAATGAAATTGTTTAATAATTTGAGAATATAAGAATAGCTTTTGAGCAGCAGCCGAGGGAGGGCTGGAGATGGGGGGTGTTGCCTTCAGCCTTGGAGGAGAAGGAAGGAAGGAAGCTGCCTGAATCTCTCCAGGGTGACTGGTTGCTGCCTATGGAGTCCCTCTGAAAGGTCTTCTGTTTCAAGCTCCCTCCGCTGAATGCAGGGGAACTGCATGCCAAATGCCATTCAGGAAATGTAAAGTGTTTTAGAATAGGCAGCGATCCAATAGTATTGGATATGGTTCCTCTGCCCACGAACTCTAGGATTTAAGTAAAGCTGGAATCTGGAAAGCAGATTGGACTGTCACAGCTCCATAGCCTGGTGTTTAAAGACCTTCACTATTTACTTTTCGCAGAAACACTGAATCATGTCCAATTCTGCTTAGTTTTTCTTCGACGCAAGTCTGAGTTTCTCTATCGTGTAATTTATGGTGCTAAACTTTGGGGACCTGAAAGTAAGTAGAGGATTTTATCCTTAGCTCTATTAAATGTTATTTGTAATTTTGAACTTTGAACTAGGCCAAGATTCTGGGCTGTTCAAACACTTTTGAAATACTAATTCAGCTATTTGTGTATTGCGTATTTCTCCAAGTTTTGTGCTACATGTGACTAAGTAATTAGGCCAGTGATACTTTCATCGAAATGATTGAAAGTGTGGAGAGGACAGAGAAAAAACCCCTTCACAATGTACAGAATTTCTAGTAAGTTGGTATGAATTAATTGGAAGAAAGGAAGAAAAACAACTTTCATGGAACATCTACCATGTATTAAGTATTTAAAAATATCTTTGCATACATTCTCAATTTAATCTGTAGTGATAGGTGACATAGCAAGGAAGTGCTGAATTTAGATTTTGATTCTACTTCTCTCTAACTCTGCATACTTGCCAGGAAACCATGTTGCTTCTAACTAAAGTTCTTTACCGGGTTGTTTAACCTGTAAGTCCACTAAACTATATTTTCTTTCAGCCCATATTTCTTCATCTTGTCCATAAGAATTCTAAGGGAAGCCCTACTAAATATCTGACAGAAATTGAAACATTCTATAATTAGATTTGGGGTGGTTTAGCTTAAATGCAACTTTTCCACTTGGCAGCCACCCAGGGGATTAATCGGACTAGTTATTTTCTTGTTGGGGTTCAAAATGCCCAGTGCTCATATCTTTTTTTTTTTTTTTTGCTTTTTGAGACAGGGTCTCGCTTTGTAGTTCAGGCTGGCCCTGAGCTCACTATGGTGCCCAGGCAAGCTGCCGTGAACTCAGCAGTCCTCTTGTCTCTGCCTCCCGAGTGCTGGGATTACAGGCGTGA
>PVIC010023459.1:0-26831 GCA_004025085.1 Thryonomys swinderianus | reverse complement strand
CTATGGTGCCCAGGCAAGCCGCCGCGAACTCAGCAATCCTCCTGTCTCTGCCTCCCGAGTGCTGGGATTACAGGCATGAGCCACCACGCCCAGCATTATATGTGGTAACCGGGGATCGAACTCAGGTCCTTGCACTTGCAAGGCAGGCGCCGGAACCACTGAGCTAACCCTCCGGCCCCTAGATTTTAAAATCTATGAACCGATGGGTGTGGCTCACACTTGAAATACCAGCACTTGGGAAGCAGAGGCAGGAGGATTGCTGAGTACAAGGGTTGCCTGGGCTACATAGTGAACTCAGGGCCAGCCTGAACTACAAAGCAAGACCCTATCTCAAAAAAAAAAAAACAAAAAAAAACCAAAAAAACAACAACTATGAACCTAACTTTACTTCACAGTTATTATCTAACATTAAAAATAAGAACCTGGGAACTTTTATCAATAAAGAACAAGAGTTCTCCATTTATGTGAGGTAGAAATTTTTAGGTAGATAAGAAACTTTATTCTGCATGGGTCACCAAAGGGGAAAAGTAAACATTTATGATATAACCAGGTTTGTCCTTGGCAAAATTTTAATGACATTGTAGCAACTGGTGATGGCCTAGATAGGACAGATGACTGCTAGTCTCCTAAGTACTACATGGTTAGGATCAGTTGTCTTTTAAAAAGAGACCAATAGAGCAGCTGAAATGAACAGTACAAAGAGTATAAATGTACAAGAATCCTTGATTCTAATTTGAACCCTACCAAAATACATATAAAAGGAGGCAGAATTTGGCAGTGATATAATCAGCTGGCCAATGGCTGGATAAGAAATGATTCTGGACTTAGGGGTCTGCAGTACTGTTTTGGTTTGAAAAATAATTTGTATAATTATGAGTTTATTATTTCTAATATATATACCTTCATGTATAACATATACATATCATGTATTACATATGTCCAAAGGAACTTGTGATTTTTTTTTGTTGTTGTTGTTCAGGCTTGTGGCCCAAAATACATCTTCAATCCATAATTATTAAAAGCAATATATGAATATATTGGCATATAGAAGTGTTTTCTTTATTAGCTCTTCATTCATTTATTTCTTGATTTGAAAAGAGGTGAAATATATAAAAGTTGGATAGACTTAAATGCTTGATCACTACCTCCATGATATTTGTAACAGGGCAAAGTTGTTTTGTTTTTCCTCACATAGGCAAAAGAGAAGTTGAGGGATGGATATTCCCTTGTATCTGTCTAAGGTGGTTGGTTGGTTGTTGTGCACCTTGTCTCCTGGTACAACGGCTACTCTTGTATCTTTTGTGAACTAGTGGCCAAAGGGACTCCAGTGCTTACTGTAGCCCAAGTTAAGACTAAAAGTTTTAATTTGAATCTGAAGGGTGCAGGATGGTTAAGAGCACATTTTAAGATTTGAAGGCACATGCTACATAATTTATTAGTGGGAATCTACTGTGAAGGACAAGGGTGAGGTTGATCAGACAATGTGATGGCAGCCAGTCAATGAAAGACAGACACATGACCAACTGGAAATGGGGAACAAGGATTCAACTGATGGGCACCAGCACCAGCAAACAGGAGGTGTACATGAAGGGAGAGCTTGCTAATATACTCCAGAGGACCTATTCCTACAGACAAGCAGATATTTTCATTTGGTTCCACCACATCCTGATTGTTCTATTCCTGAATTTCTCTTCTCCCCATTTCTTTATTTACCTAAAGTAAAAGGTGGCTCTGTATAAGCATGATTTTTTTTTTTTTTTGAGACAGGGTCTCGCTTTGCAGTTCAGGCTAACCTTGAGCTCACAATGTAGCCCAGGCAAACCTTGAACTCAGCAATCCTCCTGCCTCTGCCTCTTGAGTGCTTAGAATTACAGGTGTGAGCCACCATGCCTGGGACTGTGGTAGGTGGTACTGATTGCTGGTGGGCATGAGTCACCATGCCTGGTATTGTTGTATTTAGTTACCAAGGATCAAACAAGGGACCTTACACTTTCTAGGCAGGTGCTAGAACCACAGAGCTCAATCTCCAGTCCAGATGTGAATTTTTAAAACAATGAACTGGTAGTGGTGTATATTTTCCTCCTTTAACAAAGGGAGTTAAAGCGTAAAACAGATCCATGAAAGCACCTTCTTTTGGATTTGTGGCCTATGCACTCAGCTTCTATTCTCTATTTGATGCTCATTCAACGTTTTTTTTGAGACAGGGTCTCGCTTTTGTAGTTCAGGCTGGTCCTGAGTTCACTATGTAGCCCAGGCAAGCCTTGATTCAGTAATCCTCCTGCCTCTGCCTCCTAAGTGGTGGGATTACAGGCATGAACCACCATGCCTGGCATTGTTGTATATGGTACTGATTGCTGCTGGGTGTGAGTCACCATGCCCCGTATTGTTGTATGTGGTCACCAGGGATCGAATGAGGGCCCTTGTGCTTCCTAGGCAGGTGCAGGAACCACTGAGCTAAATCTCTGGGTCCTATGCTTATTCAACTTTTATTTGCATATTCAAATAAGGCATTTTGCATTTAACAAACATCCTTACTTTTTTTAATGGAAAATTTTGATTATTTTATCATTATGAAATAAGGAAAGCAATAATTTCTGCAGGAGGCTATTAAATGTAGAGCAATCTGGTTTTAAATAGTAATAAATTACTTGAAACTAATCTAATATTGGTTTTTGTTAAATCAAGTGTCTTCTTATCTAGATAAACATTTAAAAAAGAAGTCTGAGAAAGGAGATGTACTGGATGAATATAACTACACATGTTCTGTTTCATTTCACTAGTTATGCACAAGTGTTACACAAACCAGGATTCTCTGACTCTTGGATTACAATTTCTGCATCCAATTTGAAGATAGTTTGCATTCCCACACCATTAACTGCTTAGTTATCTATAGAATATCTAAAAATAGTCAAAAGCAGTGGTGATATCATAATGCTATTAGCTCAGTAGTTGCATAAAACTCTGAGAAATAAATGGTTTTTTTTTTTTTTCTTTTTGAGACAGGATCTTGCTTTGTAGTTTAGGCTGGCCCTGAACTCACTATGTAGCCCAGGCAAGCCTCAAACTCATGGCAATCCTCCTGCCTCTGCCTCCCAAGTGCTGGGATTACAGGCATGGGGCACCATGCCCAACATTGTGGTATGTAATACAAGGCATCGAACTTAGAACCTTGAGTTCGCCAGGCAGAGGCTGGAACCACCAAACTAAATCCATGGCCCTAAATGAAGTTTCTAGTTGAAACAAATTGAAGAGAACTAACTTTAAGCTCAGGCACTCAAGATATTTCACATTTTACTGTAACAACCCTGTGAAGTTGACATTATTGCTAAAGTGGACAGAAACAAAGAAACCTGTCTAAATACACAACTGGGAAGGATGGAAATTCAAACTAGTTGCAAAAATACTCTCACATTATAACTTTCATCAAGTAAAATCTTTTTTTTTTTTTTTTGAGACAGGGTCTCGCTTTGTAGTTCAGGCTGGTCCTCAGCTCACTATGTAGCCCAGGCAAGCCTCGAACTCAGCAGTCCTCCTGCTTCTACCTCCCAAGTGCTGGGATTACAGGCATGAGCCATCATGCCTGGCACTGTGGTATGTGGTATTGATTGCTGGTGGGCGTGAGTCACCACGTCCAGCATTGTATGTGGTTACTGGGGATCGAACTCAGACCTTGGCCTTGTGAGGCAGGCACTGGAACCACTGAGCTAAATCTCCGGCCCATCTTCTTTTTTTTTTTTTGTGGTACTGGGCATGAAACTCAGGCCCTGTGCTTGTAAGGTAGGTGCAGTATGAATGAGTTAAATCCCCACCCCAAGTGCAATCTTTTTTTTTTTTTTTTTTGAGACAGGGTCTCGCTTTGTAGCTCAGGCTGGCCCTGAGCTCACTATGGTGCCCAGGCAAGCCTGGAACTCAGCAATCCTCCTGTCTCTGCCTCCTGAGTGCTGGGATGACAGGCGTGAGCCACCACGCCTGGCATTGTGGTATGCAGTATTGATTGTTGGTGGGCGTGAGTCTCCACGCCCAGCATCGTATGTGGTTACCGGGGATCGAACTCAGGACTTTGCGCTTGTGAGGCAGGCGCCAGAACCACTGAGCTAACCCTCCGGCCCCCCCAAGTGCAATCTTATAGAACACATAACACATTAGTATTGTGTTTATACGTGGGTAGGTACACTGAGAAATCAATCAAAGACAACTTAGGATGACATGCTATTCTTTTTTTTTTGCTTTTTGGAGACAGGGTCTCGCTTTGTAGTTCAGGCTGGCCCTGAGCTCACTATGGTGCCCAGGCAAGCCGCCGCGAACTCAGCAATCCTCCTGTCCCTGCCTCCCGAGTGCTGGGATTACAGGCGTGAGCCACCACGTCCGGCATTGTAGTATGCGGTGTTGATTGTTGGTGGGCGTGTCTCCACGCCCAGCATTATATGTGGTGACCGGGGATCGAACTCAGGTCCTTCCGCTTGCGAGGCAGGCACCGGAACCACTGAGCTAACCCTCCGGCCCTTTATTTTTATTTTTGAGACAGGGTCTCGCTTTGTAGTTCAGGCTGGTCCTGAGCTCACTATGTAGCCCAGACAAGCCTCGAACTCAGCAATCCTCCTGCCTCTGCCTCCCTGGTTCTGGGATTACAGGTGTGAGCCACCACTTCCGGCATTGTGGTATGCGGTGTTGATTGTTGGTGGGCGTGTCTCCACACCCAGCATTATATGTGGTTACCGAGGATCGAACTCAGGTCCTTGTGCTTGCGAGGCAGGCGCCAGAACCATTGAGCTAACCCTCCGGCCCGACATGCTATTCTTTAACTCATTGAAACGGTTGTTAGTTTTATTAATAATTAAAAATACATTAAAGTAAAATTTGAATCAATTATGCAGAACCTGAGAGCCACTTTCTGAGAACTCAGCCTTATAAGATTACAGTTTAAAAGGTACCAATGACCCTGGCCTGCATCCTCCTAAAGGATCACCAGTGCATTTATAAATCCCACACTTATGTTTCTTTATTGGTAACTCTAGGACATAGAGTCGTAATACTCACCATAGTCACAGAGCATCACCAACAACAGATTTGAAAAGTCTTTCAACATTGGTTTCATTCTGATCAGCAAAATCCCAAATCTTTAGTCTCCTCATGTCCTTTTTCACAGCCAAATTGTGATTTTTTTTCAAAAATGCCTGAAATTAGAACTCAAAACAATGATGACTCCATATAATGATTTTGCAATGACAAACTTCTTAGGTGATATCAAAAGGAAAGCAACGAAGGTGCTAATTTTCCCTGGGCAATGACATACAACGTTGCTAGACCCTTTGGTTCCATTAAAGCTGACTTGTCATGAATAGTCAGGTATGCCCAAGACCAAAATTATCTTTGCAAAACAGCACAATCTTTATTTTTTTTTAGTACATCCTTAAGTAGAGAGTCACTTGCCTATTTTTATCAAACTAAACAGTAGATCTGGATAATATATTTCCACATTACTTGTATTTCACACAGAGCAATTTGCTAAATGTTTGAAAAACTCATTTACCCTTGTGCTTTGTATGTCCGCCCTACCTCCAACCCCTGAACTGGCTTGCACAACTGGTATATTATCTTGATTCCCAGGACTTATACACAATGATCAAACCTTTGGAAAAGATAGCCAGTGTATTACAACTAAATGTGAACTCCACATGGCCCTCTCTCCTCTTTAGTGTAGCCTAAAGAGAAAACAAATTAGTAATGATTATCATCTCCTGTTATCCTTCCAATGCTTCCTATTGCTAGTATGATTCATGCAGCTATCTTCTGAGACCACCAAGCAAGGCAGGGAAGACCTTAATGGTCCAGAATGACGTCTGGGGGAAAAGGCACTTATTTTGATACAAACATTAGACTATTCAACTACAGCATAAGATGTAGGCCATTTAAGACCAGTTTTTCCACATCATAATCTAGCAAACTATGTTCCACAGAACATAACCAAGTATTTATTTTCTTAATGTTTACCACCCTCTATTATTTATAGTTAAATATTTTTAAGGTGCTGGGGATTGACTCCAGGGTCCCATGTGCACAAGACAAGTACGTTGGCTACAGTGGTTGTACCACTGGCTACAACCCCAGTCCCATAGTTAATAACTTCTTTTTTTTTTCGTTTTTTGAGTCAGGGTCTCACTTTCTAGTTCAGGTTGGCTCTGAACTCACTATGTAGCCCAAATTAATCCAAACTCACAGCAATTCTCCTACCTCTGCTTCCCGAGTGCTAGGATTACAGGTATGAGTCACCACGCCAGGGATTACAGTATGTGGTACAAGGAATCAAACTCGGGATCTTGTGCTTACCAGGCAGATGCTAGAACCTCTGAGCCAAATCCCCTGCCATTAATATCATTATTAATAAGCACATATATTATATTCCAAATGTATGTTACATCCCTGTAGTCAAGTACAGAAATTACCTGAATTGCAGCTGACTGAAATAAGCCAAAATTCGGTGAGAAGGAAACTAGTGTATCTCTCTCAGCTTTCTTTCAGCAAGCATTGGTTTACAAAGGGAATACTGCGCTCCCTGAAGTAGAGGCCAGAGATATGAAGTGTAATTAAGCACACAGGCCCCCCCCCTTCCTTAGGACACACAAAAAGACGACTCTGACTTGGTAAAATAAGGTGCAGATTTGACCTGGTCCCTTCTTGAACTCCATAGGGAACGCCTGCCCAAAGCAGGGGGAAGCTCTCTAGGAAAGCAAGGTGCCTACGGCTGGGGCACGTGTAGGCAGTAGAGCAATTAAAACGTCTCCTTTAAGTCGCTGACACGCAGTAACCAAACTGGAGCGGTGCAAACTCCCCAAAGTTGAGCCAGTTTTTCCCAAATTGCCTGCGCCCCACCATAATCACTGGGGTGGGGGATACTAACCGATTTGGTGATTATACTGCATGTTTCTTTTTATAACCAGAAAAACACAGACATCTGTGACAATGGAACACTAAAACAGAAATGGGATCATAAAACAAGCCAGAATACCTGGAAATCAGTACGAATATGATCATAACTATGCCTCTTTAAATTTTTTGTCCACCTTGCTTGCTTATTTTCTTACATGCACGTACACATCCCACTGCTGGCTACTTACAATGTTTGGCTTGAGAATCATTTTAAGAAGGTAAGACCACAGGTACATAATTTGAGCACATTTAAAAATATTTGCATAGGGACTGCGGCTCAGTAGGAGAGCCCTCACCTAGCATGCGATTCCAAGCAAAACCAAAAAGCCCAACGTGTATACAACACTCACATAAGGATCTATATATCCCAGCTGAGAGGGTGGGGAGAGACTGTGAATATTCTCAATGACTAATAGCATTATCCAACTCTAAATCCCACGCTTTTGCTGAAACCAGCTGTATCAGGCTCATAGCTGCCCCAAAACCTGACTTACTCTACTGTCAATGGGACTTGCCAAAGAAAAGCGAAAACAGAGGCAAAGTAATTTTGTTCCTCTGACAAACACGCATATGCTCTTGTGTACACCTAAGAAAAACACTTATTAGGAGGAAATTCCAAAGCCGTTCGTGTTAATAGGCTTTATTTATACCGTCAGGCGAGGCAGCTTCCCCGGGAAGCCGCGCACTCGCCACCGCCGCGGCCGCAGAGCTTCCAGAGGCGCAGGTCAAGTTTGCCCTGGAAACCAGCGCCGAGTCACAGAAAGCGCTCCTGAGGATCCCGCTCATCGAGTCCCAGGAAGGGCTTCTTTGTTGAAAGAAACTTACTCTGCGCCGCTCACTGTGCTGAATTTTCAAACCCCAACCATTCGGATCCAACTGGCCGCCCCGGGACTTGCCACGCCTGCGCCTCGGACGGCTGAGCGCGGCCGGAGCGGGGGGGGGGGGGGGGGGGGGGGGGGGGGGGGGGGGGGGGGGGCGGGTGCGAGAAGCACGTCTGTAGGAGCACAGGTGTGGCGGCCACCTGCGCTCTGGGCAGCGGAGCGGCCGCCCGGTCCCGGGTTTGTCTGAACCGCGCCTTGACCGCCTCGGGCTCTTCTTACCTCTCCGATGGACGCCCCGCGCGGGCGGACGGGCGAGGCGAGCGGTAGCGAGACGGGGAGGCCTCCGGGCCGCGAGGCAGCAAGGAGCATCCCGCCGCCCCTCCGCTCCCGGCCCCGCCCCGACAACCCGGGGGTGGCACCCACAGGGCGGGGGTCCTTCCGACCGGCAGGGCTGCCCCCGCCCCTTCTGGGCAGCGCATCCTTTCCTGCCCGCCCCCAGCTCGCCAGCTGCAGGACAGGAAATTGGCAGGAAACGCGCGCCCGGGAAGGTCGGGTGCGCTGGGGTGCGGCCACCACAGACTCGGGTCCCCCGACGCGGCCCCGCGCCCACCGCAGCCCACAGCCCCGCCCCGGACTTTAAGGGCGTGCCTGCAGTCGGCAACTCGGAGTCAATCACTTATACCCAGGTCGTTTTCTTTTGAGACCCAAGAAAAATCACTTTAGTCTCGCAATGTGTGGGCTGTAATTTTGATTCTTCAAATGTCCTTGAAGGATGCAGAACACAGTTCGGGTAAAGTACAACTTTCGGTTTTTACTAGATTTTTTACAGAATTAGAAATAGTTCAATTTTTGAAAATAAAACTATGCAGGGCCAGAGATTTAGCTCAGTGGTTCCAGCGTCTCCCTTGCTAGAGCAATGTCCTCAGTTCGATCCCCAGTAACCACATACCACAATGCGGGGCATGGTGACTCACGCCCACCAGCAATCAGTACCACATACAACGCGCCGGGCTTGGTGGCTCACACTTGTAATCCCAGCACTTGGGAGGCAGAGGCAGGAGGATTGCTGTGAGTTCCAGGCTAGCCTGGGCTACACAGTGAGCTCAGGTAGGACCAGCCTGAATTACGAATAGAGACTCTGTCTCAAAAAAAAACAAAACAAAAACAAACCAGAAAACTATGCAACTGTTAAAAGTTCTTTGAAAGGACAGCATAGACTTCCTCTTTATCAAGATGCTTGACTAATGTGCAACAGTTTACCATTTGCTTTCTTTGATCCCAAATCATGCCTTTGGACACAAAACACAAGTATTGATAGGCCTGGTCAGCCAGTGATGGGAAAGAAACACGGGGGAGCTACCGGGGTGATAAGCATTCTGTGGGTAGGGGGATGAATCACACGGACTTGTTCTGCTCTTTGTGAACTACTCAAGACCTGGATGCTTGTAAATTTCACCAGTTTTGTAAACGTTTAAAAATACGCTATTTGCAGATTCTTGAACTGATGGCTTCATTTTTTAAAAGGTAGAAGTTACTTGATTATGTATCAGAGGTCCAAATGTTCCCAATTCCTATATTTATCAACTCCATCCAAGTTGCAAAGAAAGCTTTAAGATCGCCCAATTTCACTACCACTATAATTTAATATCCACACATTAATTCGTTAGGATTCCTTTACAAATACATTGCTACAGTCCCCAGTACTTTGTTCTGAAAGCAAAAGCTTAGTGGAGAGGGATTTAGAGGTAAGACAAAGCTGGATTAAATTCCAGCCTTTCTTAAAACCCTAAATTACTCCCTCCTCTTCTCCATAAAAGGCAGATAATATAGTGAAGTTTTATGTTAAGTGAAACATGTGGAAAGCAACTTACTGGATGTTAATATTAGAGAAAACACATCCTTCCCACACATCTGTAAGAATTGGAGGACCTAAACCTAGGTACAAGTGGCTCTATTGATATGCTTGGTAATTTGGAGGGGCCACGGATTGAGACAGGGTCTTGCCATGTATCCCAGGCTAGCCTTAAACTCTCAGGTGGTCATCCTGCTACAGCCTCCCCAATGCCAATTATAGGTGTGTGCCACTCATGTTCACAGCTTCGCTTTTTAAATAGCAGCTTTACTGGGTGCCTGAATTAAATAGTTAAGATGTACTTTAATCTCCGAAATAAAGACAAAATGAGAGAAAAAAATCTTTTCATAAGAAAGATCTTATCAGTACTCAGTTAAAACCGGCTCTGAAGATAGTTAATTCTTTCTTGATCAACAACTGGCCTAGTGATCTGTGCAAATTATGTAAAATGTACACGCTAACTCCCTGCATATACATGGAGACATCTTTTGTTTCCCAAGGCAATGAATACTCTGAGATGAAAGCAGTAACTGACTCACGATTTCCTATCAGGTCACAAGGAAGAAAACGAATGACCTAATTTTCACACTGTAGTAACAAAGCTCGTAAAAACTCCATCGTCCAGGTGTGTGACCTAACTGACTCTTTGGGAGAGCTGCCCACATCATGGATAGGGCCATTTTGCAATTTCAATGACAGCGCAGATCTGAGGCAGGCTGAACCCTGACAAATCTGATCGAGCAGCTTCTTGGGCAAACAGTAAAGAGAGATTTAGATGTCAGTCAATTCAAAACAGGACTATAACCAGGTCCCTCCCATCAGTGAACTCAACTAGGAATTTGCCATATACAATCCCTGGCTTTGGACAGTGAGGATTCAGAAGTGTTGAATGAGTTTCTGAACCTCAAAGAAACCTAATTTCTGTTTTCTTATGGTATTCAAAACAAGAGTAAAACAAAATATAATGAAGTATATGAACAGGTAACTCTTATAGTTTAGCAACAAAGAGCTGTGCATCAGATTTTCTTAGAGCTGACAGGACTGAGCAAAGTATGATTTGACTTACTGCACTGGAGTGGAAAACGTAGTAAAAGGAAATCAGAACAGACACAGGGTTTGTGCAGGAACAGGAAGGGCCCACTTCATGCTGTTCCTTGACCTGATGCCCTCTGTTTAGGGGTGCTCTCTTGTTCCTGTGAGCCTTGTTTAACCGGGCCCTTGCTCTTCCCACAAAGCCTCCAGAGCCTATCAGAACTGAAGGCCCCGCTCCATGCTCCTCAGCATGGTCCCTGTGACCCTACCAGGGAACTTACTCCACTTCCCCTTTAATGAATGCTGCCTCATGCCCGTTTTGCCAATGAGGCCACCTTCTTAATGGCAGGCTGTATCTTATTCACCTTCGTATCTTCCCCAGTGCCCCGAGTCCTACAAAGTTCCTCACAAAATCTGTGTAGTACAAAAAATGGTTTTATAAATTAAATGAGAGCTAAAGTAGGATAAAGTGTAGTCACAGCATGAAGAGGTATATACGCCAAAGTTCATCCATTGAATAAATCTTTATTGAATGCCTACTGAGTGCCAGGCCCCGTTCTAGGCTCTGGGGATATATTCATGAAGAAAGAAGAAAAGAATACTGCCCTTGTGGCGCTTACACTCTAGTTTGGGATGAGATCGGCGATATATTTATAGAAATCCAACCATACCTATTGGCCCAAAACACACACAGATTTAAACAGTGTAATTATTAACACTGGAAAAGCCTACTGGTGATATGTAATTTTATTATACATTGTACTTATTATTTTCCATGATATATTCAGACCTACATATGACTCCACAGGGATTCACACCGTTAGGAGGGAACGTATTGGCAATTTAAGAGATTTAAAGGATCACTTTGAATGTGCTTGATCTTGTCCTTCAGCAGTCTTTAAAACCTAACTACCTTACAAGTTGTGACTCCACTGTACCAAAATGAAGTCTTTATGATTGCTGGGCAAAAAATCATTTTAAGGATTTGAGTATGAGAACAATAACATGATGAATTCATGTCTGGTCCACTGGTCTGGTAACAAAAACAAGACACAGCACATCCATAATCAGTCAACAGTGGAATTCGTATCAAGAATTTTAAGAAAAAATGGAAAGAAACAGTCTATGCCTCATTTCCCATTTTTAAAAGTTAACTTAGTTAAGACCTTAATGTCATAAATATTTATAAGCAATGCTTAATTATAAAAGTTAAAAGAAAAATTCTTAACATTTTGGCTTAGTATGACTAAATGTCTATCACTTTCATATATTTATCAAGTATTTTAAAAAATACCAAGAAAATCATTTTAAAATTTTGCAATAATTTTACTTTATGTACATTAATACCAATTAGTTAACCCTGAAAACAACCTTCACTTATACAATGTAAAAATATCCTGAATAGTAAGTGACTAGAAATATTCCATTACCATAAAGCTACAAAAAGATTCATGATCTTAAGAGCAAAGTTAAGAAAACAAAAATAATTATACCAGTGAGAAGCACCAAGGGAGAACTTTTTTGCACTTACTGGGCCTGATTGGTTGACCTCTACCAATAAAGAACCAAAATAACACCAATTTGGCAAAAAACAAAAATACAAAGGTCTGGAAACAGCAAAGAATGCTCATCTTACAGTCATAAAATCATCATACTTGTTTTTAAATTATGTAACATTTGCAAAGTATATTTGTGTCATTTTTCTTCCTCTTTAGTTCACCTTATATAATTCAGACTGCCCCACTTCTGTTAATCTGTTGCCACACTAAATAAATACGATCAATTATACAGGTTTTACCATAATGAATGCAAACCATTAGAGCTAATCCAGCAGCTCTGATGGCCTCAGCTGCAACTATTTCAACAGGTGAAACAGGATCTTTTATCTCTATTAATTTTGAGAAGTTTAGCTAGATAAAATATCATGGGTGTGTCTGTGTGTGTTCCTGTGCATTCATGTGTATGTGTGTGTACAAGTCTGCCAGAGCCGTGTGACAAGTGTATGCAAACCAGAGAAAGGCAAGACATAAAAACAAACTTACACAATGGTCCAGCTAAACCCTGAAAGACATGGGCAGCCAGACACTCACTGAATTACCCCCAAATAAACCTGAGGCTGAGCAATGAGGTAATTAGGGGATTTGTCACCACAATGAACAGTCAGTGACAGGTTTGGAAAATGAAGACTAAAGCAGAATGCCGTTGTCCTGGCATTCCCGGGACCGCGGAGGGCACAAAGTAGAAAGAGCCACTGTTCAGGAAGGGACTGCAGTGGAATCCTTGGGTCCGTGGCTGAGGATCTCAGCACTTCCCCAGAGGGCATATGCAGTGGGTTCCACCCTACCCAGTGGAAACCTGCTTTAAAGGTCCCAGAGTATGCACCTGGGCATCCCTTCCAGAGCTTTGGTGAGAACCACCACTTCCTTTCTACTCCCCCATCGGTCTCAGGAAGCTTCCTCTGTCCTGTGGGTCCCTGAGTATGAGTAATGCCAGCGCATACACTGGAGAGTAGTAAAAAATGAAGTCAGGCAGTCTACTTCAAAATTCAAGCAATCTGCAGGTGATATTAGCCAGTTTACCTTTTCTCAGGAATGTGTTTTACCAAGAGTTTCTCTACAAAACATACAATGTATAGGGTGAAGAAAAAAATATTGCTGAAGTATGACAAAAAGACTGTTAAAGTTCAGTGTTAATACTTTTCTAAAAGAGAAAAGGAGCTATATTACTTGTCTGTTTCTTATGCTTGGCTTCCACATAAATGAGCACTAAGATTCCTGTGAAGTTGGTTTCCTCTGCTTTTCAACTTACACAATAATCCTAGGGAATTCCTAGCTGTCTGCCTCCAAGATCTATAATCATAACTTGGGACATGTCTATACAGCTCTTTAATTCACCTTCAAAATCTATAGCATTTTTAAAACAAAATTATACAGCTGCATTCTTTAAATACCAGCCATGAAATCACTAGAAAAATAAAAAGAAACTACATGGAGTTCATATATACTTTTTTTTTTCCTCTGCTGGGGATGGAGCCCAGGGCCTCGTGCCCAGTGCACTCCCACTGGGTCACACCCCACCACTCCTTTTTGAAAGGTGCATTATTTACTGTGTAGAAGACGTGCTTAGGACTGCCTAGAAAAGCCCATAGTTGAGCCATGCACACCAGTGCTCTGTAGTTTGACATTTTGTTCCAGTGTTGTTGGGTTCTTAAACTACCCTGCAGCAACCACCTCCTTCATGCACCGCCTGCCCCAAACGGGCATATCAGACACAGAAAGAAAACATTTTTAATTCAGTGAACACCAAAACAATAATCTAATCTGTCCAAACATGCAGCTGCTTCTTTTTCTTCCCCTAAGAATCTAAATTCTCTACAAAATGGTTAGGTATGGAGACCAAGTTAAAACCCACCATGTTTCAAGTTAAACTCTGAAGGTTCTGCACAGAGCATGACTTCCAATTCATAATAGCATTCATTTTTGTATATTTCCTTTACACATCCTAAAAAAGCTGCCAGGACCATAACATCTAAGGAGTGACTTTAAAAGTTTTATATTATACTGTGAAGTTCTACTGAATTCTCCACTTATCAGGGTTTATCTATTAACTCAATGTCATACAGTTGCTACACAATGCAAGTGTATGGGCACAAAATATTTCAAATGCAAAACCCTTAGCTCTGTGTCATAAATAAATTTGGGTAAAACCGTAAGCCTTCCACTGAGTCATCTCGGCAAAGATGGCCCATCTTTTCTGCAAGCAGCAACCTAGGAATGAAGAGAAGAAAACATAATCATCTGCAGATTCAGAAACAAACAGAAGTTGTAATGAAGCACAGGGTCCTTCCTTACCTTTCTTTGGCCAGGAGAACAGACATTCCTACAAGCTTAGCAAACTCTTCTGATGTTAGGGATCCCTTTTCCGAAACCTAACATTAATAAACAGCAGGAAAAAAATGTTATTTGGATATCTAAGTATCACCCAAGGGTAGAATATATACCAATGTATTCAGGCAATGATTTACTGAATTTCTTACTAGAATTCAAAGACTATTCACTTCATTATAGAACTAAACTGAACTGATGCTTAGCTTAGTTCTACAGAAATTGAAATGCCCATAACAAATAGAGCAGTGGGTAAAATAGCCACATGAATCCTTTTATAATGTAATAAAGCAATGTACTAAGAACTAGAAAGGATACTGATGTTCTGAAAAGAAATATGTGACAAATTCTAATTGAGAGTGAATTTATTATATGCTCCAGAAAAGGATCCAAATACATATAGGTTTAATTTTAATATGGTAAAAATATCTATAGTCTTGGGCTGGAGGGTTAGCTCAGTGGTTCCAGCGCCTGCCTTGCAAGCGCAAGATCCTGAGTTTGATTCCTGGTAACCACATACAATGATGGGCATGGAGACACACCCACCAGCAATCAATACCACATACCACATACCACAGTGCCGGGCGTGGTGGCTCACGCCTGTAATCCCAGCACTCAGAAGGCAGAAATGTGAGGATTGCTGAGTTCGAGGCTTGCCTGGACTACATAGTGAGCTCAGAGCCAGCCTGAACTACAAAGCAAGACCCTGTCTCAAAAAAAAAAAAAAGAAAAAAAAAAAACTATAGTCTTAAAGTTTTCATCTAGTTTAAAATGAGGTACATAATAAATGTGAAGTATCAAATTATACAGGCTCAGTACAGAAGCTATAACAGTAAAATTTTAGGTATCTTAATGAATAATATAAGCAGGTAGGCCAATAAATTCCATCTAACCTTTTACTTATTTGTAAAGCACTTATCTCAGAACAACTTCGGGTTTTATAATGCTGCTTATGAAGGTGTTAAATTGTGTAGCATGCTGATTAACAAATTAAAAACCTGTTTTAACACAGATCTTGTAGAGAAGTGAGAGCAAACACGTAATTCTAACCCTCTTCACTTCTAAGATATTAAAGGGATCAATAAGCTTCCAAAAGCTTTTTAAGATATGACTGTGACTAATACGTATTCATTGTGAATAACTAGCCATTTTTTAATTTAGTCTCTGAATGTTACTTTATAGGGGCGTTAAATCCAACAGGAAATCCTGCTTCTCAAGTCTAAGCACTTGGGTGTCTGTGGCAAGCTCTGATGACTGGAGGAAACCAGGTTCACATACTGTCTCCAGAGCTGAGGCCACCATTTCCTCTTCCTTGTGGGACTGAAGCTCAATTACCATCACTCCACTGTCAAACACCCGGAGCCTGAAAAGCAGGGATGTGAAAACAAAATCATGAGTTACCTAGACTATCCAACCACTATGGAGAACCACATACTTTTTTTACTTTTTTTTTACCTCTGGCCCTGAGGACAATGCTTATCTCAAAACATTTAAAACAAAATGACTGGAAGTAAAGAACTATAGAGATCATGAATTAACAGGTCTTGTAATAAAATTCTTAAGTAAAATCCTCAGCAATATGGCATAATTTTTTTTTTAACTGAGAAGGAAAATATAATTTAGAGCTAAACACCTGCATTTCTGAATCTCCAGAGACTAATACAAACTACTGGGAAGGTTACTCAGACCTGAGAGGAGCTCACACTATTTTCTTTCTGCAAACCACAAGGCTCTGACTCAGCCTTTTAGGATACCTCCATCCCTGCCAGGGCAGAAGCCAGGATGACAGACGATCTGGTCAAATAGAATTAAGTTGGAGGGGACATATTTGGCTTGCCAGTGTGGTAAACCTAGCTGAGCTCTTCTCCAGTCTACCCCACGCAGAATCATGACAGATGGCAAAGGTCTCATGGAGGTTCCTTTACCTGAGAGGTAATTTCAGCACTTCCAGCATCTTGCACGCATTCACCAAATCTTCTGGTGAGAGCAACTAATGGGGAAAATAAATCCAGTTTACACTGCAATTAATAATATGCTACATGATTGTAATGATTACAAAAACAGAAACAGAAATTTAAAAAATTGTCACTTAATAAGGATTTTTGGTCACTTAATCATTATAATGCAAAAAGGATTAACCCAGGAGCTAAAGATTTTAATTCATTAAAGCAGTGCTTTCATAGAAATATAATGCAGGCAATGTACAGAACTTTAAATTTTCCAATAGCCACATTAAAAGTTCAAGGGCTGGGAATGTAGCTTAGTGGTAGAGCATCTGCCTGGCATGGGCAAGGCCTTGAATTCAATCACCAGCCCCACAACCAAAGAAATGGTTTAAGGCACTGACATTTAACTCTCATTTTGTACTCACTCTTCTAAATCTAGTATGTGACAAGTTGCTAACTATCCCAGAGGGTTAACCAGTAGCTACCTTTTTGGATGGTGGTGGGGTAAAGCACAGCTCTGAGTCAGTCTCATAAGAGGGCCCAGAGCCTGCCAGGCCTGGGTCCCAATCCCTGTTAGAGCACTGTTTTCAGTCATGGCCTTGGTCAGGTTATTTAATTAAAACCTCAATTTCCTCATCCTCAAACTATCTCTAAGACAGGGATAGTAGAGTAGGTACCTCACTGAGTTCCTGGGGGATAAATGAGGTAACGTGCTAAATGCCTGGTGGATAATAAGAACTTCATGATGGCACCTGTGATGACTATTTAAATAAACACAGAATAGAGGCTTAACTTGTGAGACTGAGGTGAGGCTAGAACATTGCGTGTAAATCCTTTGCACAGGCGACTGCTGACATCACAATAGTGCCTCTGTCTCCTGGGGCACAA
This sequence comes from Thryonomys swinderianus, assembly GCA_004025085.1. Taxonomy (NCBI): domain Eukaryota; kingdom Metazoa; phylum Chordata; class Mammalia; order Rodentia; family Thryonomyidae; genus Thryonomys; species Thryonomys swinderianus. The sequence goes on along the minus strand of PVIC010023459.1, from coordinate 9,481 downwards.
GAGTACCCAACAGAACCCTGAAGGCCACAGTGATATAAGTGTGACAGGGCAAGGAGAGCTAAGTACAGCCACGGATGCCACACACCCAAGCAAGGTGGCTTTCCTTTTAGACTCTCTATATGGGAATCCGTGTCCTGCAAGTTAATTCAAGACTTAACTGTTGCGGAGAACAGGGTACCTGCACAACTTCAATTCTCACAACACAAACCCAGAAATTAGAGGTGAAAGATTTTTCTCAGTCAAAACCCTTACCTTAGAGGTAAGGAACTGAGTCCCTGAGACGTTCAGTAAGCTACCCAAGTCAGCACATTGCTAACTAATCTACTTCTTATATCCCAAAGCAGTATTCTTTTACCACATTGCCTCTCAAAATAGCTTTGATATTCACAACCCTTCCTCAAATTGTATTTGCTTTGAAAGAATTTGTATTATATCAAGAAAGTCTGTATTTGGCTTGAAGAGCATCTGAGTATGGCACTCTTACTTCCATTCCTCGAGCTCGGTTTACTAAACAGTACACCTCTGTGAGTGACATTATTCCCCCTCGCTCCTATGAAAATATGAAAAACAAGTAAAATTAGCACTAGTAAGCATTTCTTAGCAAAAACCATAATCAGAACAAAATCAAAAATCAGAACATTTCTTAAGTTCTCAAAACTATATTTATATAGTTTTCTTGTATACAAGGTGTGATTGAAAAATACATTTAGTGTTGAAATCTTTAAAATTTCTTACAGTAAAAAGATTGTCATTAATCTGCCTTGAAATACTGCTTGCTTTGAACAGCTTTTACTTTTACTTTTCATGGTCATTCTGACTTTGATGGAGAGTCACAAGTCACACTGCATCAGATCCACTGAATAAAGTAGATGAGGACATATTTGCAATGTTTTTATTTGACAGAAATTGCTGCAAATGATAAATCAATGAGGAGTGTTCAAAAATAAGAAATGTTTAAATTTTAAAATGTATTACAGTAAAAGATACACTACCATTACTATCTCAACTAGCCCCTTTACTTCAAATACAACTGTCCCATTGTTCTTGCTAATGTATCTTTTACTGTAGTAAGTTTTTAAAATTTGCACTTTAAATATATTTTTCAATCACCACTTAACTCTCAAAATTCCACTATTTGGATTGATGTGATTATTAGTGTTTTAGCATTTACTTAAGTGAAAAGGGGCTCTAATCATGTTTTAAAACTACATTTAAGGCAGGTGTGGTGGCTCACGCCTGTAATCCCAGCACTCGGGAGGCAGAGACAGGAGGACTGCTGAGTTCGAGGCTTGTCTGGCTACATAGTGAGCTCAGGGCCAGCCTGAACTACAAAGCGAGACCCCCTGTCTCAAAAAAAAAAAAAAAACATAAAAAACAAAACAAAACAAAAAAACTACATTTAAATGTTTTAAGCTATTCCAGCCAATAAATGAAGATTAACAATATTGCCATTTTGGAATCACTAATGAACAGATCTAGGTAATAACTGTCAGTGGCTGCTAATATTACCAAAAAGAGAATCAGATATTATCTACCTCCTGATGGAAATGCATAGCACCCTCATGAAATATTCTTGTAATATGGTTTACAGGGAAATACATAGGATGGGAAGCACAATGAAATACTACATAGCCAGACTAGGAGACACTATATATCATAAGCTCTTAAGTGTCTTCAAAAATACATTTCAGAAGTTAGAAGGAAAAAGGTAAAATTCATGGAATTAAAAAAAAAAGCAAACCTAAACATAAAACACAGATCAATCAACTGTAATACTGAAAAGACAAACTGTAAGACAAAATGAAAACACTAATCAGATATTTGGTGATATTAAGGATTTAAATTTTGGCAGATATGAAATAAAATTATATTTATCTATAAAGGAGATTTCATCATTATAGCTACTGAAATACTTGTACATAAAATGATGTAATATAGCTGGGTGTGGTGGCTCACACCTGTAATCCCAGCACTCAGGAGGCAGAGACAGGAGGATTGCTGAGTTCAAGGCTTGCCTAGGCTACATAGTGAGCTCAGAGCCAGCCTGAACTACAAAGCGAGACCTTGTCTCAAAAAAAAAAAAAAAAAAGATGTAATATATAGGATTTGCTTTAAAATGATTTTAGATGGACATTGGTTTACTGATGAAGCCAGATAACAGGCATCTAGATTCATTACATCATTTATTTTGGCATATGCTTAAAATATTTAATATATATGCTTTAATAGTTTTGATCACCTGAATACCATTAGACTGGATGAATATGTATTGTAGAATTACTAGTTGTATACTAAACATTAATGATTAGATATATAAAAATACATCTATAGCTATGTATTTCTTTTGAACATAAAACTTCCTATCAAATAGTTATAGACACCTGAAATGCAAAAAAGCAATTTAAATAATGACACTCATTCATTAGTAAAGTTAGCAATTTTAATATTCCTAAAGAAAAAATATGTCAATTGATAAAAAGCATACCATGAAAAGAGTTGTGCTTCTAAGATTTTTGATGATATGGGCACAATTAATAGTTTTTCAAGTACTCTTAGGTTTTGTTTTACCTCTAAAGGCGCCTGCAATATTCCAGCCAGCTGTTTGGCCAACTGCATGTGGTACTGTGTACCTGAGCCACAGGTTTCCCTGGTAACTGGGTTAGCTATTCCCATGCTCAGCAAGTAGGATTTAAACCTGATGGTCTGAAATGAGAAGGAAAAAATGCATCAAAAGATCAAGATTAGTCTCTTCACTCAAACATTCCAAGTCTTTTCATAATAAATGCAATTTTGCTCAATTATTTCTCTATATACCCATTTCTACTGTTTCTATGCTGTGAACTTTAAGGCAATGGATGTGTAGGAGTTCTTTGCAGAAACCTAATATCCATGCTCCCATCATGGTCTCTCATATTCTATCCACTTCGCAAATTTGGTGTGAGAACATTTAGATGATGACTATTTAACACCAACCAACCAAAAACTTCAAAAAGAAACACGGATGTGTCTATAATGTAAACAAATTTCATGAGCAGACACCAAGTCTAGGAATATGTATAAGAATACACACTCTAGCCAAGTACAGCAGCAAACACTATAATCCCAGTGCTCTGGGAGACTGAGGGGGGAGGATTTCAAGTATGAGCCCAGTTTGGGCAACTGAACAAGACTTTACCCAAAATAAGAAAATAAAAGAGGATGTAGCTCATTGAAAAGGCTCCAAGTTTAATTCCCAGTAATGTGGAAAAAAAAAAAAAAAAGCAAACTGGTAAACCACAAAAATGCCACTATTATTGGTGTTACAGGTGTAATCTCTTTTCTAATGCTTAAAACAATGTATCTTTACCTCATCTTCTGTAATGTCACCTTGCTTTTCTTTAATTTTATTAGCAATTGATTTTGATAATTCCACCATTTCTTTAGCCTGTCAAAAAAAAAAAAGACTGAAAAGAAATAATGTATCCAAAATATCATCTAACAAAATATATATTCTCAAAGTGGTGTTACAACTGGTATGAATTTCACAAGTGTAAATGACATATACCTTGATCATTAACTTGCTGAGGTCTTCAAAGGCCTGAAATGAGGAAAGAAGTTTTTGTTGGTATCTGTCTAAAGAATTAAAACCTTTTTTTTTTTTTTTGAGACAGGGTCTCGCTTTGTAGTTCAGGCTGGCTCTGAGCTCACTATGTAGCCTAGGCAAGACTCGAACTCAGCAATCCTCCTGTCTCTGCCTCCTGAGTGCTGGGATGACAGGCGTGAGCCACCACGCCCAGCACTGTGGTATGTGGTATTGACTGCTGGTGGGCGTGAGTCTCCAATCCCAGCATTGTATGTGGTTTCCGGGGATCGAACTCAGGACCTTGCACTTGCAAGGCAGGCGCTGGAACCACTGAGCTAATCCTCCGGCCCAAGAATTAAAACATTTTAAAGCAGTGAAGCACTGCCCTTTATTTTCTTCCCTATGATATAAATTTATGAAGTTTTCTTACCAACAAAATAATTATATAATACATATACCTATTCTAAAAGTGACACTTTAGCTAAAACAAGTATTTTCTAAAACAAACTGCAACAAAAATAACAAATTTTCGAAGACAATTGCTATTATTGATCAAACATAAAAACTTACAGTTCACAAAATATTATTCATGGTATTTAACACAAATAAGAAACTATGTCATGAGTCTTCTTAAGAGGATCAAGAATCAAAGGCACTGTGAATTTTTCCTGGCTGAAGATAGCAATAAGAAGCTGCAGGAATACTTTGTGAAACACAGACAGTAATTTTACTGTAGTAACAGGTATGATTTACCTGGCACACTATGCCTCAGCCTCTGAGTTTTAAACCTTTTTATACCTGTGAATATGGTGGATATCAGATGCACAAAAAAATTCAAATTTCAGATGTGGTAGCACAGGTCTGTAATACAAGCACTTTGGAGGCTGAGCCAGGAGGATGTCATGAGTTCAATACCAATCTGGGCTACATAGTGAGTTCAAGATAAGTCTGGACTACATAGCAAGACCTTGTCTCAAATAAGAAAACAAGCATTCGAATACCACCAAAGATATCTAAATAAAACATCTATTATTTCATTTACAACAACAAATACATGCCTCTTCAAATTTAATCAGACATGTTTCTAATATATTATTTCAAGCTAATAAAAATTTACTATCAATACAGAATATCTCTAAATGATATGCATAGATGTTATTTTTTAAATCAATTAAACAATGAAAATTCAGCCCATGTAGTGGCCTGATATATATAATAATGGCTATACTACACTCATACTATAATCATGACACTATCATCATGGCTCACATCGGCTAATACCCATCTGCAGGAAAATATTCATCTGCTAACAGATTTTGTTAAAGAATAGAGTGTTGTGTAAGATTCTTATGACCAGCCCACTAAGGCTTACAGAGAAAACAAAAGAGAATGTGCACACACCTAACAGGAATTTCCTCAGATAAACAAAAAGCTTAAATAATGGATTCTTATCAGCCACCACCAGCAGATGCAGGAAACTCTTTGTGGGAAGCTCTGGGCACCAGCTCTGAAACTAAGTCAACTCTGACATTTAAATGGGGGACAAATCATACACAGAAATTTTATATACTTTTTACTCTATGTAAAATACTAATAATGCATATTTCTTTTACTTGTGTGAAGAAAATTAGTAAGGCAGATTTTTTTTTTTTGAGGCAGGGTCTTGCTTTGTAATTCAGGCTGGCACTGAGCTCACTATGTACCTCAGGCAAGCCTGGAACTCAGCAATCCTCCTGCCTCTGCCTCCTGAGTGCTGGGATTACAGGCTTGAGCCACCAAGCCTAGCATTTGTGGTACATGGTACTGATTGCCAGTGGGCATGAGCCACCACCATTGTTGTAGTGGTTACCGGGGATTGAACCAGGGACCTTGAGTCTGCTAGGCAGGCGCTGGAACTAAATCTCCAGCCCTAGTTTCTTTACTTTTATTTCTATTATTCTAAAATTTAAAATTAACCAGTTACCAAAAAAATGGGTGGGAAATCTACCATAACATTTAAATCAAGATGGAAGAAGATGCACATACCCATTCAATTATTTTATCTTTCTGTTTACAGAAACTTCTACTGCTTTACCACACCTTGGAGCAAATTTCAACTCCCAGATCTGAGAAAGATCGTACCTGTTTTAAAACCACCATTAATCTCATACGCTGACTTATAGAATATTAGTTTCAGTGATTAATAATATATTTTTGAATTTCCACTTTCAATACTCTCAGTCCTGCACTTGTTTGTTTGTTTTGAGACAGGGTCTTGCTTTGTAGCTCAGGCTGGCCCTGAGCTCACTATGTAGCCCAGGCAAGGCTGGAACTCAGCAATCCTCCTGTCTCTGCCTCCCGAGTGCTGGGATGACAGGTGTGAGCCACCATGCCTGGCACTGTGGTATGTGGTATTGATGGCTGGTGGGCGTGAGTCTCCATGCCCAGCATTGTATGTGGTTACCGGGGATCAAACTCAGGACCTTGCACTTGCAAGGCAGGTGCCGGAACCATTGAGCTAACCCTCTGACCTCAGTCCTGCACTTTTGTACCCTCTATCTGGACTTGTTGGTGACCACTAGCACCTACTTATCTTTCAGGCCTTGAATTCTGGTTCTGGCTACTAACAAACCTTCCTTGCCTCCAGTAGCAATCCAGGGCTGCGTCATGTGTTCCTATTGCAGCCTGATTTTCTCCTCCTAAGGTGCTGTTCCCACTGTAATCAGTGTCTTGTTTTCCTGCCTGCACTTGGACCATGATCACACGATACCATCTATGTCTACACAAGGTCCAGCAAAGCAGAGAAAAGGCCCACCTGCTGAATAGGTCAGTGATCTACATGACAGAACACAACATTGTGTAGAATCCTTTGCTACACAGCTCCAAGACAATTAGGCTGAATTAGAATGTCTTATATCATAAATTAAGAAAAAGTTTATTTTGAACATAACATCAAGTTAGTATGATCATACTCAGAAAAAAGAATAGAAATAATTCAAAATAAAAATGCACTGTTTGATGCCATCTCCCTAAGAAAGTGCCTAGATATAGAGCATAACACTGTGTACTGATGAAAGAGGACAATGTCAGCACTCCCTAGGTGGCAAAGAGAATGTCAACATGGTAGACTGTATGCTTGCCTACAAATCTGGAGAGCTGGGGGTTCATCCCTCTGGTGCCAAATCTAGTCACTCGCTCTGATACAACTTCTTCCCTGGAGGATAAGAACCCTTCAAATGCCAGAATGTCAAGATTGTTTTATAAACAGAGAAACCTGAAAGATGGGGCTGTGCTTGCATAGTTTTTGAATCTCTCCAGATCCCAACATAAAAGCAGTCAGGGCAATCAGATCTTAAAATCAAAAACCCATGATTAACATATATTACCAAACTAAATGCCCTGATACTGGCAAAACTCCAAGATATAAGCAGAGAAACCTGTATGATGCCAGAATCTAGGTAGGAAAAAGAAAAGGGAAACAACAGTGCTACTGACAGATCTATACATAAGAAAATCCTGAAAGAGACAACAGGTGCTCAAGAGAAAGCAAGGCAGGCCAATATGAGGACAGTGAGTAAAACTGAAAGGGTCTCACCTACTCCAATAATGGCTGCATACCAGGTATCCCCAGTAGGAATTACTAGAAATGAAAGAGTCTAGGAATTCTTGAAAGTGACCTGTCAGGTGTCTTTTCCAAGACAGAAACCCATAGTGGAGAGAAGCCACTGAAAAAGGATCAGAACTGAGCAAGGTAGGAATTAGATCCAGCTAAAAACAAGGGACATGAACAGGGCAAAGTGTTACTGAAAGCAAATCACTGTTACTGTAACACTACAGGAAAACAGCTGAGGAGGGATCAGGCCACGTGGAGGAAGAATGTTACTCTGAACTAGACCTTCCTCTAAAAGTTCAGGAAAATTAATTTCACATGAAAATGAACCACAGCAAAGAATCAAGGTCAAATCCTACATAAAGTTATAAGAAAAAAGAAAACATGGAGCAGAATAACACCATGCAAACAACAAAAGCATGCCCAAAACACATAATTATGAATCAGACCAAAATGTAACCTTTTATTTCAATAAGCTAAATAATGGTAGTATAATGATATAAGACATAAAAAGGCAGTATCATGAAGAGGTGTGGTGTGAGATTCAGGAAAGGATTACAAATTTTAAAAATTATTTTGGAACTGAAGCCTACAAAAGACATTACACATGCTGGGGATTTAGCTCAAGTGGTACTGTGCCAACCTTGGACACACAAGGGCCTGAGTTCGATCTGTGGTACCGCAAACAAAAGACATTACATAAGAGTGAATAAACAGGGCCGGAGGGTTGGCTCAGTAGTTCCGGCACCTGCCTTGCAAGCGCAAGGTCCTGAGTTTGACCCCTGGCAACCACATAAGATGCTGGGTTTGGAGACTCACGCCCACCAACAATCAATACCGCATACCACAGTGCCGGGTGTGGTGGCTTATGCCTGTAATCCCAGCACTTGGGAGGCAGAGACAGGAGAACTGCTGAGTTCGAAGCTTGCCTAGACTACATAGTGAGCTCAGAGCCAGCCTGAACTACAAAGCGAAACCCTGTCTCAAAAAGAGTGAATAAATAAAACAGGTAAAGTTTTTTTTAAATAAAAAAGCATTTAAAAGAAAATAACAAGCCAGGCATGATGATGCATGCCTGTAATCTCAGCACTTGAATTCAAGGCTACCTGGGCTACATAGTGAGTTCAGTCAGAGTCAACCTGAAATATAAAGTGAAACCCTGTCTCAAAAGGGGGGAGTGGAGAAAAAAAAGAAAATTACAATAGTGAAGATGGGCAGTAAAGGTACAGTGTATAGCTAACTACAGTCTTAAAAGGAAAAAGGACAGTTCTTGAAAATAGACCCAAAAAAACTTCCTTAAAATTTCTGAAATTATATAGCAGAATAAACATTGCATATCTAAGAATAACAATCCAAGATGACTATCACAAACACACAGTTTAGTAAAATTACTGGGTTTTAAAAGGAAAACAGCAAGTAACTTAAGGAAGAAAAAATTAGATTCTCACTGGTCTTTGATACCAGTAGTTCAAGCCAGACCAGAAAAGCAAAGGTAACAGAAGGAAAAGAAATGTGAACCAGATATTAAATCTGGCAAACCATCCATTTATAGGAAACACATCCATTTATAGGAAACACATCCATTTACAGGAAACACAAGAATGCTGGAGATAAGGAATACTATTCCCATAAGCACTTCAGAAAAAGCTGCTAGAGAATGGACTAAATAAATGGGAGCCAGGGAAGGCTGAATGTTGAGACAGTACAGGTACTATATAACTGTCTTTAATGTGGAAAGAATAGGAAGAACTGATACAAAAATTATCTTTAAAGCTATAGGAATATCTGGTAATGCTAAACTGAATTTAAATTGAAAGGATAATGGCATTTTATGTAATAACAAAATACTATATCTGCCCACCGTAAAGGGTTTTTCTCATTGCCGAGACAAAAGAACGGTCAACCCTAATGCTATAAAAGACATGCAAAATTTTACCACAAACGTGTAATCATCAAAATCTATATAGAACATGAACACCTACCAGGTCAAATATCCTTGATTCCTCAACAATAATCTCTATCTTTCAATCAGTAATCCTGAAAAGGCATTTAATAACTTTTAGCTTTAGGCTGAAGCAAAAGGGCTAGCTAATCATGGACTGACACCTCCAAACCTGTGAAATAAAATAAACCTTTTCTCCTTACAAGTTCATTATCCAAGTAGTTTGTTACAGTAACCAGTATGTTTAGGTATACTAACTGCTTCAGAGAATTTAATCATAATTGGCATTCCTACCTATAGTTCTTTCTCCTTCGCTTGAAAGCCCTGCCCTCATTTTTTATGAAGTTTCACTGTAATGTACACATTCAGCGTTGTTTCTGAATAGAAA
>PVIC010023458.1:0-26828 GCA_004025085.1 Thryonomys swinderianus | reverse complement strand
CTCGCTTTGTAGTTCAGGCTGGCCCTGAGCTCACTATGGTGCCCAGGCAAGCCGCCGCGAACTCAGCAATCCTCCTGTCTCTGCCTCCCGAGTGCTGAGATGACAGGCGTGAGCCACCATGTCCGGCATTCTTCTTTTTTTTTTTTTTTTTGACAGGGTCTCATCTTGTAGCTCAGGCTGACCCTGAGCTCACTATACAGCCCAGGCAAGCCTCAAACTCACAGCAGTCCTCCTGCCTCTGCCTCCCAAGTGCTGGGATTACAGGTGTGAGTCGCCATGCCCAGCACTGTGTATGTGGTTACTGGGATAGATCTCGGCACCTTGCACTTGCCAGGCAGATGCAGGAAGCACTGAGCTAAATCCCCAGCCCTCTTCATTCATTTCTTAGGACAGTGTCCCATCGGCTCTCTAGTCACCAACCTTCCCTCTCACTAGAGTCCTATGAGTCATCTCACCCCAGTTGCCCACATGTTGGGGAACAGAGAGCCATCTAGCCATCAACATTCCCATAAAGTATAGATTCAGGACCCCTTTCAGCTACCATCCCTCTCATACACTGGGCCCAGCGGGGTCCTTTAGGTTCCCATTGGCAAGGGAAAATAACATGCTTCAAACTGAAATTTGATCTTGTCCTCTGTCACTTGGAATTAGGTTCTGCTTTGCTTTAATCAAAAAAGAGCTATAGGCCGGAGATGTAGCTCAGTGGTTCAGGCACCTGCCTCACAAGCGCAAGGTCCTGAGTTCGATCCTGGTAACCACATACAATGCTGGAGGTGGTGACTCACACCCACCAGCCATCAATACCACATACCACAGTGCCAGGTGTGGTGGCCCACACCTGCAATCCCAGCACTCAAGAGGCAGAAGCAGGAGGATTGCTGGATATATGCTATGATTCTATGGGTCATTTCAACACCACGCCTCTCACCATTGTGCTGAGAGACAGAGTTTGAGGCTTTCCTGGGCACCATAGTGAGCTCAGGCCCAGCCTAAACTACACAGTGAGACCCTGTCTCAAAAAAAAAAAGAAAGAAAGAAAAGAGCTATAAACCAGTCCTGATAGCATAGGCCTATAATCCCAGCACTCTGGGGAGCCAAGGCAGGAAGGTTGCAAGTTGGAGCCCAACCTGGGAAAACTTACAGCTGAAGGAGACCCTGCCTCAAAGTATGTTTTAAAATATTTTAAATGGCTAGGGGTGTAGTTCAGAGGCTCCAGGTTTAATCCACAGTCCTAAGAACAAAAACAAAGACAAAAACAAAAAGAGAAGAGAAGAGTTATACTTTCTGTTCATATTAATATATATGGGAACTGGGAATTTGAGGCTGGAGTATGACAGCTCTACCAGGTTACCAGGGCTCCAAGTACCTTCTGACCAAACATTCTGCCATTCCTAGAAAGGGGCTCTTGTCTGCATGGTTCACTACGGCCACTAGAGCTCCAGCCCTCATGTCTGTTCCAGGTACCAACTCTGAGAAATGGAAAAAAGGGCCTTTTTTTTAAGGTGACTTCCTGGAGACAACACAAAGAATGTATCCTTATCCAAAATTTAGTCAAACAGCCACTCCTTCCTGAAAGGGAAACTGAGAAGTGCAGTCTGTTGGCTGCACTACTGTGTGGTCAAAGATCAGAGTTCACTTACAAGATGCTACAAGGAATGTTTTGATCACTTACTGCAATCTAATAAACAACCCCGAAGTAATGACCACCAAAAACAGGTAAATGTAACAATATCCATTTTATTATCTGCATCAGCCAGCTTTCCCATTGCTGGGATAAAATGTGCAATACCCACAACTTAAAGAAGGAGAGGTCTCATCGGGTTATCGGCTTCGGAAGGGTCAGTCCATGAACAGCTGGCTCCAAGGCAGGAGTGACATGGCAGAAGGGCATGCCAGGGCCAAGTGTCTCACTTCATGGAAGTCAGGGAGCAGGGAAGGGAACAGTGCCTCCATGATCCAGTGAATTCTCCAAGAGTCTCTTGCTGGAGTCAAGCTGACCATTCAGACGAACCAGCTTCTCGTCTCCCGCAGATCTGTGGACAATGCTGCTGGTCTCACTCAGGCCCTCATGCAGCTGTGGTCCACTAAGAGGCAGGAATCTTGGGCCTATGGCTCATGCCCACAATCTTTCCTCTCCACACGACCTCTCCACTCAAGCTCTCTCCAACAAAAGGAACCAAAAACACAAGGAACCAAAAGCACAACCTCTAGGTCTTCTCGAAAGCTTAGGTACAGTGGCAATTCACCACCTTTTACTGGTCATAGCAGGCCCAGCGCCAGCCCCAGTTTAAGCAGAGAGAAGTATACTTCCCTCCCAATCAGGGGAGTGACTTAGAATGAGAAGGCCTCTGTAAAGCATCACCAGAAGAATGGATATTTGGGAGTAATTAGCAGTCTTTGTCTCATATCCCTTCAAGACAAACCATCTAAAAGACTGAGAGTCATGGCTATATAAGATTCATGAAAAAAGAAAAACTAAAAGAAATTAGGATAAAACTAATGATAATCTCATGCCAGGTCTTCATAAGCCATACCAAACTTTTAAAATGTACCAACCATGGATGAAATAATCTGCACAAGCAATTAAGAACAGACATTCACAGAAAAGGAAATACAATTGGCCACTTGTCACAGGGAAAAAAACACTTTGACCTCACTAATAATGAAAGAAATGCACATAAAAGGATAGTAAGGGGGCCGGAGGGTTAGCTCAGTGGTTCCGGCGCCTGCCTTGCAAGCACAAGGTCCTGAGTTCGATCCCCGGTAACCACATATAATGCTGGGGTGTGGAGACTCATGCCCACCAACAATCAACACCGCATCCCACAATACCGGGCGTGGTGGCTCACGCCTGTAATCTCAGCACTCGGGAGGCAGACAGGAGGATTGCTGAGTTCACAGCAGCTTGCCTGGGCACCACAGTGAGCTCAGGGCCAGCCTGAACTACAAAGCAAGACCCTGTCTCAAAAAAAAAAAAAAAAAAAAAAAAGGTATAGTAAGCTACTACATCTTCTCCAGGAAGCTAACAATATTTTATACAATTGAAAATACCCAGTGAGAGACTATGAAGAGTAATAGAGGGCTGGGTATGATCAAAGTATATTATATGAAAGTATGTAATTCATGGCTCTGTATAATTAATATGAGTTAATAAAAAAGAAAATGCCCAGTGCTATCAGTGTTGTTTGCAGGGGAATAAAGAGGAACGATCATTTAAAGATTAAAATTTTGGGGTCTGGAGATTCAGCTCAGTGGTTCCGGCACCTGCCTAACAATCATAAGATCCCTGGTTCACTCCCTGATAACCACATACAACAATACCGGGCATGGTGAAAAAACGTTTGCTGGTGGTTCTCACGCCCACCAGCAATCAGTATCACACACCACAGTGCTAGGTGTGTTGGCTCATATGCCTGTAGTCCCAGAACTCTGGAGGTAGAGGCAGAGACAGGAGGATTGCTGAGTTCGAGGCTTGCCTGGCCTCCATAATGAGCTCAGGGCCAGCCTGAACTACAAAGCGAGACCCTGTCTCAAAAAAAAAAAAAAAAAGATTAAAATGTTGTTAGGCATGGTGGCACACACTTGTAATTCCAGCACACTGAGAGGCTGAGGCAAGAGGGCCAGAAGTTTGAATCCAGCCTGGGCAACTTAACACAATTCTGTCTCAAAATTTTAAAAATTTAAAAGAGGGTTGGAGATGTAGCTCATTGCAAAGGCCCTAAGTTCAATCTGTAGTCAACAAACAATCAAGCAAAATCTCTGAAGTTTAACATCTAGATGCTTTTTTTTTTTTTTTTTTGAGACAGGGTCTCGCTTTGTAGTTCAGGCTGGCTCTGAGCTCACTATATAGCCTAGGCAAGCTTCAAACTCAGCAATCCTCCTGTCTCTGCCTCCCGAGTGCTGGGATTACAGGCGTGAGCCACCACGCCTGGCCATCTAGATGCTTTTTAATGGGAAAATTCCATAAAAATATTCTATAAACATAATGAGTCAATGTTCCATAAAAATAACCCCAAATATATGTAAAATAACATGCATTTCAGTTTCATATCACACAATATAGACGTTTTTCTTTTGCAGTGCTGGGAATGGAATGCAGGACTTCATGCATGCTAGACAAGTGCTCTACCACTGAGGTCAAAAACTGGGCTGCAAACAAGGTCCCACAGAATCCAGGGCACCAGGCACTGCATGCTGCAGTTTCTTCCACAGGTTCTTCCATGGCCTCACCAAGCATGACAGACATGCAATGTCTCAGGATTACCTACTTTTCTCCTCATGTCTCCTTGCCATCTTACCAATACTCCAAGCCATTCAGAAAAGCAAAGGAGAGCTGGGTATCATGGCATATACTTATAATCCCGGCACTCTGGGAGGCTAAGACAGGAGGATCACAAGTCTGAACCCAGCCTGGGCAACTTAGTGACTTAGCAAGACTCTCTTCAAAACATTTAAGAAGGGCTGAGGATGTAGCTCAATGTAAAGGCACTGGGTTCAGCCCAAAGAACTGTCAAAAAGAAGAAAAGAGTCGGGGTAGGGGAAGGAGGAAGAGAAGGGAGAGAAAGAAAGAGGAAAAGAAGAAAACAAAGGCAAGGGAGAGAACTGCTGGAATCAGAGGAGGTATTAGTCAGCTTTGCCATCACTGAGACATCTGACACCCACAACCTCTGGTGGTTTGATTTGGATCACGGTTTCAGGGGATTCAGTCCATAGTCAGCTGGTTCTAGGGCAGAAACACCATAGTGTGAAGGTGTGATGGGGCAAAACTGCTCAGGTCAGGGCAGCTGGGAAGTTACTTTCATGCTGCTGGTTTTGTTTTGTAGTACCGGGGATCAAACCCAGGACTCTGTGTTTACAAGGCAGGTATGACACCACTGAGCTACATCCCCAGCCCAGGGCAGCCAGGAACCAGAGCAGGTGGAAGAGTGGCAGAGAGGAAAGGAGCCAGGGACCACATATAGTAGCCAAGGTCATTCCTCAGTAACCCATTCTGAGATGCTCAGAAGTGTGCTTCACTGACCTCCTAGGACAGTGACAGCAAACCTATGGCATGCGTGCCACCTCCAGCTGCTTGTATCAGCCCCATCACTTTCCTAGGAGGCTTCTAAGCCAATCAACTTAACACAAGCTCAACCACTATAGCAGAGAAGATTCTGAGTGGAAGTTAGAACTAGATTGAAGTATATTACTTCTTCCTTTTTTGTTTTGTTTTGTGGGCTTTTTTTTTTTTTTTGAGACAGCGTCTCGCTTTGTAGTTCAGGCTGGCTCTGAGCTCACCATGTAGTCCAGGCAAGCCTGGAACTCAGCAATCCTCCTGTCTCTGCCTCCCGAGTGCTGGGATTATAGGCATGAGCCACCACGCCCGGCACTGTGGTATGTGGTATTGATTGCTGGTGGGCATGAGTCACCACGCCCAGCACTGTATGAGACTACTGGGGATCGAACTTAGGACTTTGCGCTTGCAAGGCAGGTGCTGGAACCACTGAGCTAAATCTCTGTTTTGTTTTGTTTTGTTTTGTTTTGTTTTGTTTTGTTTTCTGAGACAGGATCTTGCTGTGTAGTCCTTGCTGGTCTTAAACTCACAGTGTAGCCCAGACTGGCCTCAAACTCATGACAATCTTCCTGCCTCACCCTCCTAAGTGCTGGGATACAGGTGTGTGCCACCATGCCTGTCAGGTTGCTATTTAAATAACTGAATTCTGGGCAGGAGATTTAGCTCAAGTGGTACCGCACCTACCTTGGAAGCATAAGGGCCTGAGTTTGATCCTTACTACTACCAAAAAAAAAAAATTTAGTTAAGCATGGTGGCATATGTCCATAAATCCAGCATTCTGATAATCTGAGACAGGAGGATAGCAAAAGCTCAATCTCACCTGGGCAACTTAGCAAGACCCTGCCTCAAAATTGTAAAATAAAATAAAGGCGGGGGCCAGAGGGTTAGCTCAGTGGTTCTGGCGCCTGCCTCACAAGCACAAGGACCTGAGTTTGATCCCCGGTAACCACATATAATGCTGGGCATGGAGACACGCCCACCAACAATCAACACCGCATACCACAATGCCGGACGTGGTGGCTCACGCCTGTAATCCCAGCACTCGGGAGGCAGAGACAGGAGGATTGCTGAGTTCGCGGCGGCTTGCCTGGGCACCATAGTGAGCTCAGGGCCAGCCTGAACTACAACGCAAGACCCTGTCTCAAAAAGCAAATAAATAAATAAATAAATAAATAAATAAATAAATAAATAAATAAATAAATAAATAAATAAATAAAAATAAAGGTTAAGGATATAGCTTAATGCAAAGGCTCTTAGTTCAATTTCTAGGACCACAAAAATAAATATAAAATGATAAATACATAACCAATCAAATTTTGAGGAGGAAAAGCTGTAACACCTAATGCTGGCAAGGATGTAGCAAACTGGCACATTTGGTGCACGGCAGAAGCAGTGAAAATTGGTTCAACCAGTTGAAGACATTTTTTTTTTTTTGAGACAGGGTCTCGCTTTGTAGTTCAGGCCGGCCCTGAGCTCACTATGTAGCCCAGGCAAGCCTCGAACTCAGCAATCCTCCTGCCTCTGCCTCCTGAGTGCTGGGCTTACAGGCATGAGCCACCATGCCCGGCAGTTGGAGACATTTTTGGCAATATTTCAAGAAACACTAAAATGTTCACTCTCTTTGATGAGTAATGTCACACTTGAGAAATTACTTAAAGGCAATGATGCAAAAGAATAAGTTAGGTGTACAGAAGTTTTGATTATACTGTAATCATGTAACAGCAAAACAACTAAACTGACACAAATGTCCAATATGGAGAATGACTAAGCAATGATTAAGGGTTGGTATTTGACAAGAAACACAGCTGTTCACCTTTTTTTCTCAGACTCCTTTGGCTCCTCCAGCCCTGATCCTCACACAGCCTGGGGTGCTTGTGTTACATTAAACAACAACAATTGCTAAGACACATTTTAGCTCTGTGGAACCAGAATGGAATCAGCCCAATGTTTTCTTCACATTTCAAAAACTGAGAATACGCTCCACCTGCCCTCCTTTAGCTCTGCATAAGTCTCCCTTCTTTAGCACATTTGCTGTTTATGGTTAGAAGTCCCTCACAGTTTTCTCGTCATTTCCAAAATGTTTTCTTCCCTGAAGTTGTGCTCGCCAGGATTCTGAGAGGCACTGGGGCCTGGCTGCCTCCCGCAGCAGTGTGACAGAGGCCAAATCACAACTTTGCTGACTGCAAAGCCTCGCCACGAGATGACCCATAATTATAAGAAATACATCAAATAGTGATTATTTTTATTGATGTCAAGCTGCCTTTTTACAATGAGCTGTAATAGGAGAGCGCATTGCTCTCTCCTGGCCAGCGCCCAGCTCTGCAGCCTGCTTACAAACTGGATGCCCAGAATAGAATCGGCTCTTGCAGTTTTGTCCGAAGGGCCCCTGAGATGCTGTTTGGAAACACTGCAGGCTGCAGGGGGCTGCTGGTTTTCAGGATGTTATGAGGTAGAACAATCATCATTATTGGACAAAAATGCTATCAGAAGAGTACACCAAATGTGGTAGGGAGTTAAAATGATTCCTGCCTAATGGCCACATGTCCCATGTAATTATTTTCTTTATGTGCTTATTGAGATTTTTAAATTGTGTTCCATTATAAATCATGTTTCCGATATACCTGATCTCCTTTGCCTACATATCCTGTGACTGTCAGGTAGTGACATACATGTTCAGAGTGGTACATGCCTATCTTAGATTTAATCTTTCTCTTTCTTTTTGTGGCTTTTTACTTCTACCTGTAAGATTTTGGCTCAAATGTGGTGTTACATACCTGTAACCCCAGAGTTTGGGAGGCTGAGGCAGGAGGGTAGAGATTTCGAGGCTAGACTGGACTACATAGTGAGATCCTATCTGAAACAACCAAAAATTAGATTTTTTTTTTTTTGAGACAGGGTCTTGCTTTGTAGTTCCGGCTGGCCCTGAGCTCACTATGGAGCCCAGGCAAGCCTCCAACTCAGCAATCCTCCTGCCTTTGCCTCCCGAGTGCTGGGATTACAGGAAAAAATAGATATTTTTAAAATCAGCTGGGGCCGGAGATTTAGCTCAGTGGTTCCGGCGCCTGCCTTGCAAGCGCAAAACCCTGAGTTTGATCCCGGTAACCACATACAATGCTGGGCGTGGTGAGTCACGCCCACCAGCAATCAATACCATATACCACAGTGCCGGGCGTGGTGGCTCACGCCTGTCATCCCAGCACTCCGGAGGCCCAGGCAGGAGGATTGCTGTGAGTTCAAGGCTTGCCTGGGCTCCATAGTGAGCTCAGGGCCAGCCTGAACTACAAAGTGAGACCCTGTCTCAAAAACAAAACAAAACAAAAAACATCTGGGTGTGGTTGTACAGCTGTCCAGGAGCCTGAGGCATAAGGGTCGCTTGAGAGTGAAACCCCATCTCAAAATGAAAAAGCCTCTCTCTCTCTGTCACTCTGTCTCTGTCTCTGTGTCTCTCTCTTAGATTTTAGACAGGGTCTCGCTTTGTAGTTCAGGCTGGCCCTGAGCTCACTATGGAGCCCAGGCAAGCCTCGAACTCAGTAATCCTCCTGTCTCTGCCTCCCGAGTGCTGGGATGACAGGCATGAGTCACCACGCCCGGCCTTGTGGTGTGTGGTACTGATTGCTGGTGGGTGTGAGTCACCACACCCAGTACTGTTATACGTGGTTACCTGGGATCAAAATCAGGACCTTGCATTTGCAAGGCAGGCACCGGAACCACTGAGCTAAGTTTCCGGCCCAAAGCTTTGTCTCTTTAGCAGCACCGGGGATTCAAACCCAGGCCTCTGCACCCTATGTCCTTGGCCCCTCTTTATTGTTTTTATTTTGAGGCAGGGTGTGGCTAACTCACTAAATTCCCCAGGTTGAGCTCAAAACTCCTGCCTCAACCTCTCAGAACACAAGGATTACAGCCGTGTGACGTTATGCTCAGCTATAAAAGTAGATTTTGAAAAGCCACTTTTCTATCAAAACTCTGAGAGGAGAAAGAGGTCTTCCCTGCAAGGGTCAAATTGTCATCTTCTACCACTAGTAAGGCTCGTGAGAAGGACAAGTCAGGTCCGCTCCGAGGCTGCGCTTGCCCTCTGTGAAACAGCTGAGATATACAGAAGCTAGAAGCACCAGCAGGCTTGGAGTCAGGCTGCTGGGTTCACGCACACCCTGGGTCCGGCGCTGAGCCCTTCGACAGGCTGCACCCCTCTGGGCTTCCGGTAACCCGTGAGGGATGTGAGGGTTGGCGCTGAACGCACAGCTTTTAGTTTGAAAGCTGAGAAAACCTCGTAAAGAGGTGGTCCTCCTTTCTCTGCCTCAGTTTCCTGATGTGCGAAAGAGAGAACATAACTGAGCCATCCCCATGGGGCTGTCGGGGGAACTGACTGATTAGTCTGAAAACACACTTAGCGCATCCTCTGACGCTCAGTAAACACTCAGTGCGTGGCAGCTGTTAGACCAGGATTGTCTTCCCAGTAGCGCCTGCTTCCATCCCCCTCTGTTATTATTTCCCTTTCTCCTCTTCTGTTTAATAGCATGAAGACTTAAATATGAGCATATTTAGTATTAAATTCGACATGCTGTGAAATCCTTTGTTTCACTTACCACCACAGACAATACCAATGATGCCTTCGAAATGTTTTTAAGCAATTTAATATAGCTCTCATTGGAATGTCACAATTTTCAGAGTTATAGTTCAATCTCCCCTTAGTGCAATGAAATAAAAAGGTTACTCTAACATCGCTTCCTTTATATAAGTAAGATCAAAATGCTTCAACCCAAAAGCTGAAGAAGAAAGGAGAAGAATAGAGAGAAACAGGTATGAATTGGTCTATGACATACACAAAGGCAGCATTTTCTGGGTTTGAGAAAACGTTCCTGGGAGAGATTTTGTTTCGTTCTATAAAGTGGGAGCCCATCTCAGGAGATGGGTGATTGGGAAGTGGGGGGACCGGTGTTGGAGAGGTCCCTGGAAATGAAGGAAGGAAGGAACCAAGAATGAGACCCCTTCTGAGAGGAAGTCTGTTCTCAATTCACACCAGCTAGAAGTGGGATCTCAGAGAAGTCTTCAATTAGCCCCTCCTCCTTTCCTCCTACCCTGCAATGGCAAATACCTGAGTAGGCCCTGTCTTTGAAGGAAATAAAGGAAAATGGGTGAAAGAAAAAACAGGCATTTTCTCTGATGATCAGTGTCCTTGAGGTTGGCAGAGAAAAAGGTCCTTTCTAGATATTTTGTGGGGATGAGGGTGGGATCATAATTTAAATAAGATATCTTTGTTTACAACTCACTGTGTGGGCTACATATCACCTTACCCCAAAAGGCGAACCTGAATTAGGAAGGAAAGGAAGGAAGGAAGGAAGGAAGGAAGGAAGGAAGGAAGGAAGGAAGGAAGGAAAGGGCAGGCTCGGAATTGGTTCTACAGTGTGGAAGATTGTCAACAGCATTTTGTATTTGTACTATTTAAAAGATAGTGTTTGGTGGTCTCGTTTCTCAGAAAAGGGAAATTTTACACCTGTTAGATTATAGTCTTGGAACTATTTATTAGAGAGAGCGTACAGTGACAGATAACGCCAACTCTCTATTATCCATGAAAAGAAATAAGTAAAAATCACTCCTAGGTCTAAATTTCACTTGAACTGTAGGTTTCAATCTCCCTTCTCTCCAACCCTTCTGGGATTCACAGTAAAAATACATTGGTTTTAATTTCTCTCTATTCCCTTACAAGCCTTAAACCGGGGAATAATGAACAGTGAAATAGCCCAAGAGCAATAATGGGAGAAGTGGGGAAAGAAAATGAGGCCTAGAAATAAGACCTAGAGAGGAGGAGAAAGGTCTGCCAGTACCCCTGACCGAGAAGGAAAACTCAAGGCCACAGGCTCCAGTCAGGGGGCCTTCCGCACTCCCGGGCCGCCACCACCACGCAGCTCTCCCCGCTCAGTAAAGAGGTCCCACGGGGCTCCCTGGTGCCTGAACTGTGCTAGACCCACAAAGTCTCAATGGAGGAGAAGAATGTGGTATAGATTAGAGGTATATCAACATCTTTAGCTCTGCATAAATCTCTGCTGTACTAAATTTCAGGAGACCTGGAGAAATCTACGCTTTCCCACTCAAAAACAAAATGTAAGATCTTCTCATTTAGCCTCCCGAGAACAACTGGTGTGGCTCACCTCACTCTCCGTGCATTGCCTCCGAGTAGATTATTTGCGCTCCTCCTTCCGTCTTTGCCGCCTCCACCCCACCCCACCCCCCGCACCTGCTTGCTACGGTCATTTTGGTCATTTTCGAGGGGCAGGCGGAGTGGGCACCCAGGGACCTTTCCAACCGGCACCCTCCCGGAGTTGGGTGCCTCTAATCTACAGAAGGCCGCCCCCCCCCGCCTGCGCCCTCTTGTGGGCTCTGTCCCCCAGGACCTGCCCAGTCACCCAAGCCCTCGGGATCACCGGGGGTGACCTGCCGCTGCCTCCCCTGAGGCCCGGAGCCCAGACAAGGGGCGTCAGAGTCCTGCCGGCGGTTCCAGTGGCGCGGCGCGGCCCGGGAACCCCTGTGTGCCGGCACCTTCTCTGCGAAAGGGAAACCGAGGCCGCCTCTGGCGAGCGGTGCCCCGCGGAGGGCCGCCCGGGCCGGTTTGGACCGAAGCTTCGCGGCCGGTGCGACGGCTCAGCCCCGCGGACACGCGGCAGGCCCGAGGACTCCAGCTCGCGCCCGGCCGCCGCGCCGCTCTCCCACCGGCTTGGGGGTTCCGCTCCGGGAAGCGGGGGGCCCTGGAGAGGAGGCCAGGTGGACTGCGAAGTCAGGGGCGCACTGGGAGCTTCTGAGGGAGGACAGAAGTGCCCCAAGTCTGGAGCAGTCGCCTGGCAGAGAGTTAAATGCGAGCCTTTTGCGCAGTTAGTTTTATTCCGGGGTCTCTCTGTCTCTGTCTCTGTTCCCCCTTCTGTTCAGCTATTTGTGTTTTCTGACCGGGTAAGGGACTCTCGGTAGGAAATTAGATATCTCTATTCCAGAAACACTGCGGCACTAATGATATCTGCTCCAGTGCCGGCTCCCTCTTGTCACGGATTTTTTTTTTTTCACTTGCAGGTTATTCTGTGACGAAGGGAGCAGAGCTCTGTGCAGCCCCGGCGTCTTCCCTCCCCCTTCCACACAATGCAACTCTTAATTAAACACGGGGACACCCACGCCTCCCCTCCCATAGGACCCTCTCCATCTGCTCCCCACCCCCTCTGAAATACCAGCTTCGCATGGGCAGGGAAAGCCTTGTGTTGAACTTCCCAATTAGCAATACAGCCCAAAATAAGGCACCGTAAAGAGCATTATCTTTCCTATTTTTGGATTCTTCTTTCTAGGCCTTACCCAGTGAATGTTTTGTTAGCCTTACGGTGACGTTAAAAGGCTGCAGGTCTCAGGACGTGAGGTTACAGACTACAGGACTTCAGGGGCTTTTCTTTCTGTTTGATGAATTAGGGTTAACAAAAGTAATGTTACAGATACATGTGAACAGGGAGTTCTTGCCTTTGTAAAGAAAAAACTTCATCGGTAACTTTTTCCCAGAAGTTGTTGAGAGTTTCAAGGAAACTCACAATCATTCCCAGGCTGTTCAAATCAAAGGGAGTTGGGCAGCAGCCTTCCATTTATTTATTTCTCTTTTCTGGACCTCTGGCGAGATCAAGGAGCAGGTGATTCTGTGAGTAACAGAGCAGAAGAACCTGGGACTTGAGGGTTCCCTCGTGCAGAAGCTCAGAGTTGGGGGGGCCCTTCCAAAAGGCACCAGGCCATGGGGGGGGGCTTAAAACGAGATGACATGGAGGAACAGGTCTTACAAAGAGGAGAATCCTAAAATCAGAAGGTGGGGGTCCCTAAAATCTGAACGTGAGGAACTCACAATCACGAAGTGGAGTGATCAAGAGTCACAAGTTAGGGAGCAATCACAGAGCCGCGAGTAGGGCCACCCCCCGAGGTGATCTCGAGGGAGAGAAATCTTACAGTAACAGTTGGGACGGCCTCTGGGAGGGAGGTGTGTGGGCGTGCGGCCGCCAGGCCTCGAGGAACACCCTGGGGCCCGCGGGTCCACGTTTCCGCCTGGTGTCGCCTCCCCAGCGCGCCAGCCCTGGTCCCACCCCTCATTATTTCACTTCTAGGTCCAGTGTTTCCTGAGGTTCGCCAGAAGAATCCACCCGGCAATTATCTCCCCTTTCGCGCTCGTGGGGGGACATCAACCACGAACGCGCTGGAGAAGAAAGGTACAGATGGGTCTTTTATTGAACACTTGGAAATGTTTCCAAGGCTTTTGTTTCCTTCCCCCATTCATTCCTGCCGGATCACTTTTATCTGCCAACTGCAGTCCCTGGAAGATGAGGCGGGGAGGGCCCGGCCCACCCGGAGCCCCCGCTAGGGGGCGCGCTCTGGCCATGGCGCCGCGCCCAGCTCGACCCGGGTGCGGGGGGGGGGGGGGGGGGGGGGGGGGGGGGGGGGGGGGGGGGGGGGGGGGCGGGGTGCTGGATGCGGACAGCCGGGGTCTGCGGGCCTCCGCCCTGAAGCCGGCACCGGGTCCCTCGTCGCTCCTTCCTGGAGTTCTGACCTGTGCCCACCCACCCTCGCGCCGTCGGGGTCGCCGGGAGCAGCAACTAGGGAGTAAAGGCTGCTCCTGGGCCCCACAGTCAGACTCCGGAGGAAGGAAAGCAGATGGCGGTGACTGCGGGGCGCAAAGAAGTTTCCCTCCGAGGTCGGAAACCTGGGGGGGGGGGCTCCCGCCAAAGGACGCAGGGCGACAGCTCGGAGTCCAGCCACTCGCTTCTCGCCCACCAGAGGCAACGCACGCCCGTGTTCTGAGGACAGACGGGGCTCCGACCACGTCGCCCGGCTTCTCGCCCGGAAGAAAGCTCGAGGAAAGCCGAGCTGCCGCCCGAGGGACGGGTGGCTCTTGGAAGACGCGGCGCCCGTTCGCCTCCGCCCGCCCTGCCGCTGACGGGCAACAGAAAAGTGGCAAAGTTTGCGAATAAAGGGAGTTGTCCTAACACAGCCATCACATCCACACGTCCATACCTTGAGGGCTCGGCCGCGGTCCTCGGGACGCTTCCGAAAAAGCTGCTTCCTAACAAACCTGTCCGGGCCAGCCCAGCCCTGACGGTGGAACCCACGGCCCGGGCAGGGGACACAGCGAAGAGGGAGGCTTTGGCAAACACGAGGGAAATCTTCCCGGGAAATCCAACTTCTCGGTCCCTTTGTACAGTACCTTTCCACGGGGCGCTCCTTTGAAAATACATCAACAAACACCCCATCCGCCCACAGGTCCCAGCAGCCTGGGGAGAACTGAGGCAGGGGTAGAAGTGGAGGGCAAACCGGGGGGCAGGGAAGGCAAGGAACAAGTTCTAGGCATGCCGATTATGTCACATTTCCTCCTATTACCAGACTTGCAGGAGGAGACATCTCGATTTGTGCATAGACTGAGTATCCTCGGAAAGCAGCGTTTGAGGAGGTTAACCTTGACTGGTTGGAGAGAAGGGGGTGGGGAGGCAAATATTTCTGTTTGTGCCTCCGGCTCTTCCCAGCGCGGGCTGTCAATCCCCAGGCTTGTTATCCTCACGCGGCTTCAGTTTGTTTGCCTGATCTCAGCAAGGTTTTCTTCCACAAGTAGAACTATAATTGCTATAATTCTACTGTATCATTTGGATCATTGCAGTATTGTTGTTTTCTCTCCCTCTTTCTCTCCTCCTAACACTGCAATAACGCGCTCCAGTGTTAAATTAGCAGGTTGCGGAAGACCATAAATGAATGAAAGTTTGTTAAAAAAAAAAAAGAAATTAAATAAAAAAACACAGCAAAATGACTTGGCAAAGGGGATATCACATCACAGAGAATCCTTGCGTGTAATCAGGACTTATTGTCTTCCTTTCCAATGGCTTCCAAATTGGTCGCCAGACTCCAATGAAGTTTATTTCTATTGTTTAAATATATGTTTTGAAGAGGTTGAGTATAATTTAAGAGGACCTGAGCCATCCGGTGTGACTGGAAGCCCATTACAGCTTTATTTATGTGTATATTTCACAATAAATTAAAACATCTCGAATGAAAAGTGTGTAAGGTTAACTCTCTTCCAAACATTTTCCCCCCTGGATAATGACATCTAACTACCACCCCTCATCCTACATTTCTTGCAAATATAATTTTGAAACTACAATGTTAGCTACAGTGTAGATCTCACAGCACAGAAAAGGAAGGGGTTTCTTCACGCACTACCTCTAGGTAATTATTATTTCCACTTCCGGGGACAAGCCCCATTTTTTGCTATAAACAAGTTTTAAACACTTTGACCCTCACTTCCAGCCATGATTGTCATTTTTATTTTAGTGATTCATTTTAAAAGCAAATGAAACAAACACCATTGTTTTCCAAGCAGCCTAGGAAAAGCAAACCTACAGTTACAGCTGTAAAGATCAAAGGAGCCAAGAGTTATGAATAATGAAGTATGAATAGGAGTAATGTCATTAAAATGAAATTATTTTTTATTAGAAAGTAAATGCAAAAGTGAAATTTCATTTCACTGGCAGAGTAAATATTAAATTGGGCTAAACTCTAAGTACTTTTACACATAGTCCTGTACCCAGTTCTTCAAAGTCTGTCAACTCAACACACCAATAAAATTCTTCCTAGACAGTGGAGGCACGGTCATATTTCTAAAATGATACACAGAGATAGCACACATACATCTTACACCCATTTCTGACTAGGTATTGTGGAGAAGACGGCAGACTCTGCCCATCTGGTGCCTTAGGAAAGTTTTCTGTAATTTCTTAAAAAATTGAATCTCTGGGGAACACAAGAATTTGCAGTTGGGTATTGAACTGTGACAAATCTCAGGCTGCTGGGTACAGCCTGGGCTAGGTCAGGCGCTCCTGTGGTTGAATGGACGTGCCTTTCCAACAGCATCCTCGCTTGGGAAGTTTGATTAGAAAATGCTAAAAATAAATAAAGTAAGATAAACAGAACAAGTAAAAATTAGTGTCTTCACGCAGGTCTCCCAAAGAAACACTTCACAGTCCATTAATAGAATTGGATTTAATTCCAGGGATCATTAAGTCAGAATCTGAAATTCTATGTTAACCTCCCTTTTACAGTGGATGATTAAAATTAGAACACACCCCAGCAGAAAGTCCGACTTCTTTTAAAAGAAGAACAGCTGCAGAAGGGGGAGGAGGGGGATGGAGGCAAAGAAGTCTTCCACGGAGAGGGATGAAACCCCGTTGGGCTCTCAGCAATGATCTGAGCACTTGTGTCTCTTTTTTGTTCAACACGATCTTTCTTGGACTCAATTTCAACCCACTCCCTGCGTGTGCGGAGCCGACTCTGAAGTCACGGGGCCACCTGGCAGCCGGGTCTTGTGGATTTCCGCCGCGGGGCCAGCCGGGGAGGGAAAAGCGCTTCTGCGTCTCCCAGCGGCCGGCCGCGGGGACTCGGGCGAAGGTCCGCGGCCGCAGGCGCGATGGAAACCGCTGCGTCCTTACGCCTCTCGGCCGCGAAGAGACCCACACGCCCGGAGGGGGCTCGCGGGGCCCGAAGAGGATGGGGGAGGGAACCAGCGCACGCAGTCTTAGTTTAAAGCTGAATAGGACACTAAGAAAACACCGGGCCCGTTGGTGAGGACGAAAAGCAAAACCAATGCCAGAAAGGCAGGAGTGGATCCCAGGCGCCTCGGAACCGCAGGGGACTTAAAAGAAAATCAAACGTCGAAGTAGCTCAGGTTTTCCTCCACTCCTCCCCCACCCCGCTCCCATCATCCAACTGCACGAAAGCGGGTGAGGATCCGACTGAGAATCGGAAGAGAGAGACAGCGAAAACCCCTTTTGGTCCTGCCTTTAATAGTAGTAGTAGTATAAGCACTCGCACTAGTATTATTAACGTGCCTGTGTCCAACTCTTGATGCCCCTCAAGTTGTGTCTTGAGTGCTCCAGTCCGGTCTGTGTGCCACCCAGCTACTGGCATCCAAGAGTTGTGCAGATGTTTATGGCCAGGGGAAAATTCCAGTTGTGCATCTTGTATTTTTAAATACTGACTGTAAGTGATTCAAGTATAATCCTTTGTAAAACGCTTTTCTCTTTGACACGTTGAGGGGACTGAGACAGAAAAACCCGAAGTGGATTCCCCTTTCCCGACCCCTCTGCCACCCACCAGCCTCGCCCCCGCCGCCGGCAGCAGGGCCTTGGCTGTCCCTATGCCTCCGTGCCAGGCAGTGAGACATGTGTGCGGCCCCTCGCTGGGCTCGACCCAACTTCACCCAGAGCTGGGTCTCGGAGGTCAGCTCTGGGTGCGCCGGAAGCTGTTTAAGAGAAGAAGCGCGCTTTCGCTGGGGCCCACTCCTCTCACCTTCGCCAGTGGGAACTAGGTAAAGAGAATTCAGAATTGGACTCTTGAATTTGATTGAAGTCCAGTGTGGGTCCCTTCCACCCTTGGGTGCCCAGAGGCCCCCCCCCCGCCCGTGGGTGCCGCTCCCCCAGGCTCTGTTTGCAGGTGAACAGCCTCGTGGTGATGGCTTAACTGAGATGAATTTGGAGGAGAGTCCTGGGGGACGGGGAGAGTCTCACACCAGCCCGGCTGTTCCCTGCTGGAGGCTGACCGTCCCGAGTCCCTTCCCGCTCCATTGCTCTGTGGTGCTCTAGAGAAGGCCGACAGCCCCTGGCAGAGCTTTGGTTCTGGGGGGGCCTTGTCTCATTCCAGAGCGAAAACCCCGGACGAGCGCGCCGGAGACGCACTAACAAGAGGACAAGAGCCGGGCCAGGGCGAAGCGGAACCGCACGGGCGCCGGGCCGCAAAAACCGGTCGCCCAGACGGCAGGTGTGTGCTCACCGCCGCAGCGAGCACCGGGGAGGCTCACTGGGGTGCGCTGTTCTGGAACCTCAGTTGGCTTGGAAAGTGCCGGGTCAGCCTGATCAGGAGTCCCGGAGATTCGCTTCCTGGGGGCGAGGTCTCGGGACCGGTAGAAGGGGCACAAGATACCCAGGTGCACCCGCAGGTCTGGCATCCGAATAATCTATAGCTTTGGACCATCCCTAAAGAGTTCCAGGAGGATCTGCAGGAAAAGGGTGGCATACTTGGAAAGTTGTTAGTTTAAAAAAGAGAAAGGAAGAAAGAAGGAAAGAGGAAGAAAGAAAGAAAAAGAAAATTGGCTGAGGTGCCTGCTTGCTGCTACACCCCATACACCCCGCCAGCCCCTCCGAAATCCAGTCCGGGCTTTGCCCTGCGCCCGCAGCCCGACGTAGCCCGGCCTCTGGCGAGAGCCAATCAAACCGCGCCTCTCAGCACGTGGAGGAGAGAGACTCCAGCGCTCCGAGCCCGCTGCTCACTACACT
This sequence comes from Thryonomys swinderianus, assembly GCA_004025085.1. Taxonomy (NCBI): domain Eukaryota; kingdom Metazoa; phylum Chordata; class Mammalia; order Rodentia; family Thryonomyidae; genus Thryonomys; species Thryonomys swinderianus. The sequence continues at coordinate 8,456 of PVIC010023458.1, read as the reverse complement.
TGTTAAGGCTTGTCCTGAGCGCGGAGAGGGCGAGCTCAGGCTGTGGGCAGGGCGGGAGCCAGCAGTCGGCATCCGAGGGAGGCTGAGAGGCACAAAGATCGCAGTAATATCCGTGTTAACCAGCCATCTAACCCAGCCCCCAAACACACCTACCCGTCCCACCCTCCAGGAGAGGCAGCCAGCGGACCCTCTCTGTGCCAGGGAAAAAGCCCCAGCCATGAGCAATCAGTACCAGGAGGAGGGCTGCTCCGACAGGCCGGAGTGCAAAAGTAAATCTCCAACTTTACTCTCCTCCTACTGCATCGACAGCATCCTGGGCCGGAGAAGCCCGTGCAAAATGCGGCTACTAGGAGCCGCACAGAGCTTGCCCGCCCCGCTGGCCAGCCGAGCTGACCAGGAAAAGGCCGTGCAAGGTAAGGCTGTGCCTACCGGGCACCTTCAAAGAGAGCTGGGGACTGGTTCGGATGTTTTACGTTTGGGGGACCAGGGGGTCTGGGGCCTGTCAAGTTGGAGAGCAGGGAAGGAGAGGGGGACGGTTCTGAGGCCTGGTGCCTCAGAGCGGCGCCCAACATCTCGCCAGGGCTTGTCTCTCCCTCTCTCCCTGTCTCTCTCTCCCTTTCCGCTTCCAGAAAATGCAGAGGCCCAGCTTCGCTCCGGGGACCCTTAGAGTCTCTTGTGTGTCGGTAGATAGTCTAACTGCTCTTTTCTCTGGCCTTGGGTGTGCCATGAAGGGGGCCAGTGTGTGAGGAACAGCAGGTACCTGTCTTCTTACACCCTTGTACAGCAACTTGGAGCTGAGAGACCCCAGTGGTGGAGGGGGTCTCCAGGCAGGGGGAGCCCTGGCCTTTCCTCCCTGGAGCATTTCTTTATAGGCGGTGTTCTGCTATCTTTTAAAAATTGTCCATTACTTGTGACCTTTTAAACCGAAGCTTTACAAAAAAAAAAAAATTCCCCGGGATTCCTCCAATGCTCCTTATGTTGTTTGCAATGTGTGACTGCCGGGTGCTGTTTTTTTTCCTTCGCTGTTATTTTGTAAAGAGTTGAGCAGTTGAAAGGTATGCGAAAGGTTTTACTAATTGAAAATTCCAAAAACTACCGTTTTGCTCCGAACCTGTTACACTCGAATTTCGCCTTGAGCTGGACCTAGAGGTGTTGCAGGGAAGAACCGCTAGGCTTCTTTGGGGTTTTGTTTTTTAATCCTAAGAACAGCGGCCCAGCCGCAATGCTCTGAGAAGGCAGGAGCAGACCACGGCGAAGTGACCGTTTCAAATAAAGCTAATTTTTTCCTTTTCTTTTTTTAGCCTGCAGTGGCACCTGTGCCAGGCGCTTCCTCGAAGGGAAGGAGCGGCCTGTGCCTGTCGCACGCTCCTGCAGTCCCCACCCCAGGCCTCTCCCAGCACATTTTCACTAGGATGATTTTCTTTCGCCTTTTGTGCTAGGACTCCCGCTGCTTCCCGCGGTGGACTCGGGGGCCACTTCGCCCCGCAGGGGTCGCCCGCGGGGCAGCGCCCCTCTTGCCAGCCTCTGTCCCCAAGGCGGAGCCGCAGGCGGGCAGAGGTCCTGCGGAAAGTTTTCAGGGTGACGGTGATTTTTTTTTTTAAAGTGGTTGAATGATTTTGGATTCTCCTTTGCCCCAAAACAGGAAGGGGGAAAAAAAAAAAGTGGGAGAGTGAGCCGGCCGGGAAGAAATAGGAATGAAAGGAAGGAGGGGGAGAGGGGGCAGAGAATGCACGCCAAAAGAGAAAGGGAGGAGAGGTAGGAGAAAGCGAAGGGTGAGCAAAGGGAGAGGAAGAAAAACTAAAAGAGAAGGAGGACTAGGAAAAGAAGGAATAAAGGAAATAGAGGGCAGAGGGAGAGAGGGAGAGGAGAGGAGAAGGGGGGAAGGAGACGAGAAAAGAGGGAGGGAAGAAAGAGAAAAGCTCTCGGCGAGGAAACTGGGGAGGGAGTCGGCTGCCCCGGGCGAGCAGGCGCGCTGACCGCTCTCCCTTCCCGCAGGCTCCCCGAAGGGCAGCGGCGCCCCGTTCGAGGCCGAGCTGCACCTGCCGCCCAAGCTGCGGCGCCTGTACGGGCCCGGCGGGGGCCGCCTCCTTCAGGGCGCGGCGGCGGCGGCGGCGGCAGCGGCGGCGGCGGCGGCGGCGGCGGCCTCGGCCTCCGCGGGCCCGCGCGGGGAGGCTCCTCCGCCGCCGCCGCCGGCCGCGCGGCCCGGGGAGCGTCCGGACGGCCCGGGGGGCGCCGTGGCCGCCGCCGCCGCCGCCTGGGACACGCTCAAGATCAGCCAGGCGCCGCAGGTGAGCATCAGCCGCAGCAAGTCGTACCGCGAGAACGGGGCGCCCTTCGTGCCGCCGCCGCCCGCGCTGGACGAGTTGAGCGGCCCGGGGGGCGTCGCGCACCCGGACGAGCGGCTCGGCGCGGCCGGCGGCCCGGGCACTGCCCCGGCGGCGAGTGGCGGCACGGGCGCGGAGGACGACGAGGAGGAGCTGCTGGAGGACGAGGAGGACGAGGACGAGGAAGAGGAGCTGCTGGAGGACGACGAGGAGGAGCTGCTGGAGGACGATGCCCGCGCCCTGCTCAAGGAGCCCAGGCGCTGCGCCGTGGCCGCCACCGGCGCGGTGGCCGCAGCCGCCGCCGCCGCCGCCGTGGCCACCGAGGGCGGGGAGCTGTCGCCCAAGGAAGAGCTACTGCTGCACCCGGAGGACACCGAGGGCAAGGACGGCGAGGACAGCGTGTGCCTGTCTGCGGGCAGCGACTCGGAGGAGGGGCTGCTGAAGCGCAAGCAGAGGCGCTACCGCACCACGTTCACCAGCTACCAGCTGGAGGAACTGGAGCGGGCCTTCCAGAAGACGCACTACCCGGACGTCTTCACCAGGTACTGACCGCACGCGGGCGGGCGGCGGGCGGCGCGGGAGGACCCGCGCGGGTCGCGGACCGGGTTGCGGTCCGGCCAGGGGCCCGAACTCGGGGCGTTCTGCTCCCAGAGTCTGGAGGCTGGTCTCCCCGAACACCCGCCTTGGCACTTCAAAACCGGCCCGCTCCCCCCCCCCCCCATTTAGGTCTCCGTACTTTCTTTACTTCCTAAGGTCGGTTTAGTTTCACGTTTTCAAATTACAAGTTTTACTTAGCCAGAGGAAAGGCAGCAGCCTCTCCAAAGATCGCCTGAAGGTGCGGCTCCGGGAGGCGAGCACGCACGGGCGCTGTCCCAGCCCCGGACCGGCCGGGTCCCAGGCAAAGCCTAGGACGCCTGTGAGAACTCGTTCGCGCGGCTAGAGCAGCGCAGGGGCTATTTTTGGTCGCTGTGCTCTGTGTTTGGCAGCCCTGCCTGGTGCCCCAGGAGTCTGGTGGGTATCAGTTACACCGTCACAGCAAGGCTAGAGCCCGTGCCTGCTCAGGAGGCCTTTGGAAAGATCGGACTTCTGTCATTTGAGGGCTCCTAAAATAACCAAAGGAAGCGGGAACTGGTCAGTGTTTGGTGTGTGTACACCTGAGAGCTCCCAGCCAGAGTCTTGCTCTCTGGTCTCTGCCCTCCCCTCGCTGCCGCCCCCAACACACATTAAACCCAGCGTGTGTTTACTGTAGCCGGGTTTACCCCGCCGCCAATGGCTGCTAGCTGCCTGACAGACGGTAAGCTCGCAGTTGGGGGATTTTCTCTCTGGAGGAATGTCCAAGACAGCTGGGGTCACGCTCCGCTTCTCTCTCGCTGGAGTTCTTCTGGGGAAGAGGTGCTGCTGCTGTGACCCAGCCTTTGGGCCCCTGGTTATTCGTCGGACCTGAAGCACCGGCAGACCCGGGACATTCCTCTTCCAGCCCAAGCTCAAGGTGTGGGCTCAGACAGAGGCAGGCTTAGGGCAAACCAGGAGGAGCGAAAGGGACTACTGGGTCTGCCTGGTACAGGAACAGCAAGCGCACACAGCTCCTTCGAAGCAGCCGTGTGCAGCCTTTCAGTGTGCCTTTTGGAGGGGGGAAGCTGCCTGACCCTTTGAACCAGAGGGGAAATCGCTGTTCAGGACTCAGGAGGCCTGAGCCAACTCCAAACTGTAGTTGGTTTAGCAATTGCCAGACTCTGGGCCTTACCAGAAGCAAGAAAAGAGTGGCTGTAATGGGACGAGGCATAACTAAAGTAGTTGTCCCTGAGCTAAACTTTGTCCTCTCCTGTCATCTAGTCTCTTCCTTATCTTTACTAAAGGAAATAAATTTAAAAATCAGTCTGCTATCAAATGGCTAACTGGACAGCTGGCTTTCGGATTGATCATACACGTGTATTTCAAAGGAAGAAAGTGAGGCTGTGTCATTTGGAAGGGACCAGAGTGCGTGAGGAGGGGCCGCTGCTCTCGCCGCCCCACCCCCACTCTCCAGCCGAAGCGTCTAAGCCTTTAGCAGTGACCAGGGTTGGGGGGCGGGTCTGCCAGTGCTCTCCTTAAGGGGCAGGGGCCGAGTGGGTGGGGGGTGTCCCCGGGAGCGCTTAGCGCACCGCGTTTTCTCCCGGTGCCAAAGTTCCAGGTGTGGACGGGGCTTCCTGGCAGCACAGACCCGGGCCCCAGGGCCCCAGGCTCAGGCAGCCCCCCCCCCCCATATTAGCGAGCAGAGAGCCAATTATTCTCGGCGCGCTCATATTTTCGGTAAACAGGTCGTAAGCCGTTCTACAGCATCTTAATGGTTTCCTATTTGCCTTAATTGTCGCGGTAATAACTGCAATGACGGGGTAGGGTTTCAGCTAAATTGACTTCCCCTGAGATGGGCAGGGTTTGTAGTGGGCACTGGAGTCAGGAGGTGCACAGAATTTTGTTTAATCGAAAAATTACCCCACTGAACTCTTAACAAGCTTAACGTATCCCCAGAGGGTAATAGGGAGTGTGACCTAAGGGGGTGAGCGAGGGAGGGCGGTAGGGGAGAGAGAAACGGAGAAAAATGCAGAGTTGGGGGCAAAAAGGGAGAAGGAGAGGAGAGACAAGATTCTAAAAAGGAGGCGGGAGGAAATCAAGAGGGTAGAAAAAATTATTTTAGCTGAGTGCTGAGCTCTGCTCCCATTTAGGGTTAGGACCAAACAGGGTCGAGCTTCTGTCTCCTGCTTAGCTCTGACCTGACAGAGGGAGACGGAATCGGTGTGTCCAGATTTGTAGCATTACAGACCCCAGAAGCTCCCTGTCACACTTGACTCTCTTCTAACACATGATACCTACAGCTGGCAACATGTGTTCTATGTTTTCAGTGAGACAGTAGGCAGCGCAGCGAAGGAGGGATGGTGGCGTCCTTGTGCTTGGGGATGGGGGCAGGCGGCCAAGGACTACAGGAGGCCTGCTAGGGAGGGCGAGGGGCCCCGCAGTGACCTCGTCTGTGTGTTGCTTTCTTCCAGGGAGGAACTGGCCATGAGGCTGGACCTAACTGAGGCCCGAGTCCAGGTAAGCCTGGGAGGTGGGACTGGGGGCTTCAGGACAGAGTGAGATGGGCAGAGGGAGGCCCCACCCTAAAAAGAGGAGAGAAGCAGACCCAAGCACTTTCATACACACAAAGATACTTAAAAATGAAGGTTTAGGAGGTGGGAGGGGAAGGTGTCTGGATTTGGGAGCCTGAGGGAGGAGTCCACGGTAAGAACAGGGGTTTTAGGGGCCCCAAGACTGTAGCACAGGAGCCCCCAGTCCCAAGTCCCCTAAAGAAAACAATCCACCAACGACTTCTTCTGATTGAAATAATGGGATGGAGCATGGATTTGGTTGTTAGACAAATCCGCTCAGCTCCAAGCAGGTATTTGGCTGCGATTAAGTCTCCAATCGGGCTTCATAAAAGCCCACTTAGTGCTAGAACAAACAGGGCCATTTGAAGGCAAAATGCTGTTTGATTTCCCCTCCGCCCCGCACGAGGAGCTGGCTAATGCTATTTGATTTCCCATTTTTTATAGCAATGAGCCCACATTGATCTAATAGGGAGTGAGTGCAATGCTATTAAAGGTGTTTCCAGCCCCATACCAGAGTGCATTTCCGAACCCAGGCCTCATAACCACAGAGACGATCAACACTGGGCAGCCCCGACGGCCAACAGAAAACAGATGTCCCTGGGTTAGGAGCTGAGTGAATCACTTTACAGTCAAAATCAAGCGCTGATAAAGCACAATAAATTCCATATGGCTCATTTAATACACAACAGCTTCTTGCATTAGAGGGCTAATGATGAGGCCTGTCCCCTCCTTTCTGTTGACACATTTCTCCATTGTCAAACAGAGATGTGACAGCAACTCCGCATTTTCAACTCAGGGAACAAGTCGTGGGAAAGTTAAATAACTTTTAAAAAGAAAGAGAGTGCCCCCTCCCCTTCTCCTCTCCTCCTATTCACTGGAGAAGATGTAATTAAGTGAATATGAATTATTAGAGTCCTTTCGTTTACCTTTGGGGGGCCTCAGAGGTATTAATTCAATAATGAGGAATTGCATGGGGACATCTTGATAATTGCAGTTGAGCCAGAGAGAGACGATCGTCTGGAAAAAGGTTTCCATGTTCTTCAAGGGCTCTCCGCCTTCTGCCGCCCCCCCCCCAGTGTGATCCAGGAGTGGCGGAGATTCTCGTCTAGACAGATTTGGATGCACAAAAGCTGCCCACCCAGCCTGGTCCCATCCATGGCCGAACTTTTTCAAGCGTCCCGGGCTCCACCCTGGAGTGTTTCTGCACTCCCCAGATAGACTGTTTGAAGCCTGTGGGATGTTATGGATGGGCCCCTTCTCAGCAGAACTTTAAGTAATCAACTGATTTGGGTTCTTGATTTTTCTTGTCCCACCTGGCTGTCTAGGAGTCAAACCAAGGCTGACCGCTGGTGCTAGCAACAACCCCTCCCCCATGGCTATTTGAGAGATAGGAACATCTTTCAATTTTAACACATTCCTCTGGCATCAGGGGCATTATATTTTAATATAACTCGGTATCGCCCTGGAGTTCATTCTTAATTTTTAGATTTGTGTGCGGTCACAAGCCCAGCCCTAAATACGTTAATGCCCTCAGAGTAGAAGGGGCGTATCTTCTCAGCTGTGGGTGTGAGGAACAGGTCACATAAAAATAATTTCATGCTCCTGGGGTTATTTTTAGATGACGGTAGCTGCCATGTTTCAAAGGTCTCTATTAAAAACTGTGTCGTATTAACAATTAGGAAAATACCTTGGGCTGAAAGCCTCCCCGAAGCCTAAAATTATCTTATTTAAATAACCTATTTAAGCCACATCCCCAAAAGGAAATAAAGAACTGTTAGCTATGAAGATGGGAAAAAGTCTCCCGGTATCCTGCCCCTCGTCTTTGCCGTGTGCCCAGGTATTACTGCGTTATTCCACTGTGGTTTTCTTTTTGCAAGGAACCTGGCCTTTGCGTAGAGCCCCTGCAGAGAGCGGCCCATGTCCCCCTACTTCACAGACAACTTGCCCCCTAAAATGTCACCTGCTGGCTAATTACTGTGAGCCCTAAGGTGTCCAATAGATATCTCTACAAAAAGGAAATGAATCGCTTGCTCCCCCTTTTGGGACAGAGGGGGGATTTTGGCCACGCCTGGGTAAACCTGAGGTAGGTGAAAATCACTAACATAGAGCAAAACAGATCGTTCATGAGGCACCATTGAATGTGTGTTTTCATTTGCCTTATTTTACTCATTCCTCACAGCAGAAAACTTTTACTATCCCCACTTTACAGATGAGAAAACTGAGGTTCAGAGAGTTTAAAGTGACTTGTCTAAAGTCATGCAGTGAGGAAGGGGCAGTGCAGAAATTTAAAACTTGGTGGCCCCTCTTGCAACACAGCCACCACCTTCCCTGAACTTGAAGCCTGGACCAGTTGGAATGCCCACTGGAAAGAGTTTGCGTGCCCTTTGTTTCCCCTGCCTTTAACTTTGGGCTCCTTTGGCACTGTGCTGCTCGCTCTGCCCCAGAAGTGTATGAGAGCAACCGTAGGCCAAGGAGAAGCGAGGTGGGCGCGGGGCTCAGGCCGCAGCAGCAGGGAGGGCGGCCCTGGGCGCCGCGGGAAGGGGCTGGTGCTTGCCCGGATCAGAGCCGCGCCAACCCGGGCTCTCTCCACCTTTCAGGTCTGGTTCCAGAACCGTCGAGCCAAGTGGCGCAAGCGGGAGAAGGCTGGTGCTCAGACCCACCCCCCGGGGCTGCCCTTTCCCGGGCCACTCTCGGCCACCCACCCGCTCAGCCCCTACCTGGACGCCAGCCCCTTCCCCCCGCATCACCCCGCGCTGGATTCGGCCTGGACGGCCGCCGCCGCCGCCGCCGCTGCCGCCTTCCCGAGCCTACCTCCACCTCCGGGCTCGGCCAGCCTGCCACCCAGCGGGGCGCCGCTGGGCCTGAGCACTTTCCTTGGAGCCGCTGTGTTCCGGCACCCGGCCTTCATCAGCCCAGCGTTTGGCAGGTAACTTGCAGCCGTGGAAGACAAGCCTTCCGTCTGTCTGTCTGTCTGTCACACACACACACACACACACACACACACACACAC
>PVIC010023457.1:0-26843 GCA_004025085.1 Thryonomys swinderianus | reverse complement strand
AAGGAAGGAAGGAAGGAAGGAAGGAAGGAAGGAAGGAAGGAAGGAAGGAAGGAAGGAAGGAAGAGAAAGGGGAAAGAAAACAGGGAAAGGGGATATAAAGGTGGAGGGAAGTGAGTAGAGTCGGAAGAGGAAGGGGATTAAAAAAAGAAACAAGCTATATTATGTACATGTACACACTCCCCAAGGTAAATGTAGTCATCATGTACTACAAACATGTACTACTAAAAGCCTCAAAGCATTACACCCACGAGCATTCATTTCTAGGAGTGGCTGTGGCATAAGGGGTGGTCCTTTCATTTCTCTGACTGGTACAGAATTGAAACAGTCTCTTCCTCAAAATACACTATTCATAAGTCAGTTTATTCCCAAGTGTGGGCTTCCGTAAGAGTGCTGCCATCGAACCTTCAACCCCAGTGAAGGGAAATGCAGAGATTTATGGCTCCAAATTTAAAATCAAGATTAACTACAAGAAGTGCTATGCTATTAAGGGGTTGTAAATGTGCTCCTTGCAATGTTTAAAATGTCTCCCATATTACAAGCATGTTTGTACAACATTTGTGACATAGGTCATGCAAGTATTAAAATGCTTTTATTGTGCACCAATGTTTGTGTGTGTGCATTTTTGAAAAATGTATAACTTATTGATATCAATTATATAAAAAAACTATGTAACAACCACCATCTATTGGCCTGCAGCCTAGGGAAAAAAATGTTTCCACTAAAGTACCTGAATTACTTCACAACTTCCTGAAAACAAAGGTCAATTTTATCCTGAATACCTTATTGACATATGTGGTAGCAGCATATTCTTTAGGTAAAGCTGTGTTTCAAAACATTTTTTTCAGAACTTACACTACTCTTTCCCCAAACTTTTGGAAATCATAAAAAGTGATCTCAAAGTTTTTCCAGTTATTTTGAAAATTAAACTAAACAGAGAAGTTAGGTAGCTAATCTAGACTTTGTATTCATTAGTGATAAATAGAATTGGAATCATAATGTTCTGAGGGGTCAGGAGACAGAAAACCATAGTCAGAGTTCAAGTTTTGCCACTTACTAGCAGGGTGAGCTTTGGTTAAGCTTAGCTTATAAGCAGAGTATTAAAATTGTTAGCATCAGTTTCCTCATCCTTAAAATGAATTACTACTGACAGAAAATAGAATGCCAAGGTCTAGGTGTTCAGTAGCAGGCTTTATTAGGGATGTTAACCTGCCAGGCTGCTCTTAAAAAGGGAGAAATGACAAGATAAAGCACACATATAGTTATATACAGACTTGGGGCGGGGACTAGTGGTTCGAGGCAGGAGAGCATCAGGTGGTTTTCTAATTGGTGAATTTAGGCGTGACAGGCAGGGGGCAGGGCATTGTGGGAAAGAGAAGGGCAGTTCTTTCTGGGAACGCCATTTTAACTTTATTCTGAGCTGGCCAGAACTATCACTAACTGCCTTGATTCTAGAACTATTGTAATGAGCAAGTAAGATACTATATACAGGATTCCATATTCTAGTTTACAAATGTTGATTGCTGTTAGCATTAGGAATGAGGACTACTGTTACTAAGTCTGATACGATGCCTCCAATGAACCTAGGGTCCGATTGCAACTGACTCAGATTATAAACAAAAGTTTTGTCACCTCACATGCTAATAATTGCTGTCATTTATCATACCCCTGACATACATGGACCCAAGTAATATTTACAAAAATTTTGTGGGTCAGTATTATGTTCTTCATTTTCCAAATGGGAAAATTTATTTTCGCATAGGTTAAATAGCTTTTCAAAAATTTCCCTACTAAGGAGGAGCAAACCAGAGACTATAAAACTCACACTTCTAATTATTGGAAGATAAGCCCTTCCTGAATTCGGGCACAATTTGTTGGCTTGGCTTCACGATCCTTACACAATCATTTTGGGATACTGTAATGCCAGCCTTCTCCTGAAACCAAGAACCAGACCACACATCTCCTGATTTTCAAGAAAATGGGCAAAATTTTCACATGAGATTCAGAAAAGGCAACCTCAGACTCGTCTCTGTTTCATGCCGTATGTAACCCCATTTAATGAAAGAAATTTGTTTCCAGAAAGTTTCATATGAAAGAGAGGAAGCTTAGAAAACTAGAGCTCCTCCAACTGTTTCCTTTTGTGATATCACTGAATATTTCTTGCAATCATCTTAGTTTTGTTGCTGTTATCCCCAGTGTAGCTTCCAAATGGCCTCATTTTGTAACAGTGAAGAGTGAGGCCCAAATATCCCAGAGTTGATGACAAATCTGAGACTGGACCATTATATTAGTGTTCTCCTACGCAGATCAGGGCCCTTGAGCTAATATAATAATCATTTCTCACATTTCACGTACAATGTAACTTTCAGACTAGGTATTCATTGACAGCATGGCATCATAGCTATGAGTCAGTCTTGAATGAAAACCCATGAACTTCTGATTTTTAAATAATAAAAAGTATTTACCAGAATGAGTCATTTCCTGCGAGAGCTTAAATGTAAAGCAAAATATTCAATTTTTAAAAATTTTTCCAAACCAGAAAATAACAGTTCTAAAAGAGAAACTAAGAAATTGGGACTTACAGATCAATGTTTTAGAAAAGAGGTCTGTAAGAATTGAACAGGAAGGCAATTAAGTTCTTTTGTTATTTGCTAAAAATAGTTGAACTGCATTCAGTTCACATAAAGAGGGAAAAAGATGCAGCTAAACATGATCTCCCTTCCCTTGGACATTGTGCTTTCATTGACCTTTGGACTTTGTCCTTGCAGATAAAAATCATGGGAATACTAATCTCTCAGTAAGGAGAGAAATGACTCTTCAAGTGAGTGGATCTGTGGCATACGTACACATGTCTAAGGAATTTTAGTTCAGTACCATCATCATCAGGAAGAGAAAAGACACATACAAAAACAGATCATCTCTGCCGGCCATGGTGGCTCACGCCTCTAATCCCAGCACTCGGGAGGCAGAGACAGGAGGATTGCTGAGTTCTAGGCTTGCCTGGGCTACATAGTGAGCTCAGGGCCAGCCTGAACTACAAAGCGAGACCCTGTCTCAAAAAAGAAAAAAAAAGATCATTTCTACATATAAAAAAGATACATACAAAGAAATTTAAATTGCTGTAGGATATGAGAGGCCTTGCCTCTAAGCTTTTCACTCAGTCTTGAGGGTGCATACGTATCAGATGAGATCAGAAAGATGGCATGCCAAGCCCAAGAAGTGCCCACCGTGCAGGAAGTGAGGAGCAGTTTGATGTTAGTATAGTGCCAGGCACAGGATCAACAGCTCCTCAGAATGAGGCCTAGAGATATTGGAGAGAAGCTTTGAAGTTCTCTGAGAACAGTTTGAATTTGCAATGAAATAGCACATGAACTCTAGTAAGGGTATGTATGGAGAATTTTACTTCTTATAAAAGGTACATGTACTTAGTAACTGCTTACATTTTGAAAGGCAAAACCAGTTCAGTTTCACTCTACAGAATTATTCTAAGGTGTTTGCACCCTAATGTTTCTTGAGCTGGAGAAAGAAAATGTACTTGGGCAGGAAGGATGAGGCAGTTAGATCTGTTTCACCTGCCTTTGACCATTGTCCTCTATTCATTTTGGTGTATAGATTCAAGTCAGGGTTCAAATCTGCTCTGGATTATCTAATCTGCACAAATTCAGTCTTCCATTGTAGAGTAAACTGGGATTTCGGCCACAAGAATAATCTTGCAACAATCCTGGCTTGGCTTTTGGGGGTACCCTGAAGTTTTCTAGAAGTAAACTGGGGGTGACTGGATGCAAGTCAGCTATCCTAAGGGAAACCTGTTACAGTAGCCTAATGCCACTGTCCAGAGACCAAAATAGTGCAATTGAAAAAAAATCAATTAAATTGCAGAGTAAATTATCACTTAGTGTCCAAAATATGGACTCAGTGAAGTAAATAGTAACCTGAAGTATCATTCTTTCATAATTTAATTAGTATCTACCATATATCATTCTCTAAAAGCTTTCAACAGGGTGAAAAAATAGAGAGGTTCTATAATCTAAGAATTTAGCTTTTGTCAAGGGCCTAAAATGAAGCCACAAGCAGCTCTACTTAAAGAGTCTATAAGAACAATAACAGAAGTTCCAGCAAATTGCTCTGAAGGTTTAGAGTCAGGGGAGATTAAATAAATTTAGAAAATTGTTCCAATTTCCATAGGAATAATAAATATGATCAAGAATAGCGGGAAAAAATCAAGGATTACAATTTCCTGCCTGATTGTATTGTCCCCTCTACTCCAAGAAAAATTCTGATTAGAGAGCCAGGTTTTATCACATACTTCAGTTTTAGTATATGTGCTCTCAAAGCGAGCGCTACATACTTCAAAATGTGAACAAAATTTTAAGTGTATCAAAATAGATGGAAAATAAATTTCCAAAGACCAGAACCCTTCCGTTCTTATAATTTAAAACTAAGGATGGCAAACAGGAATGTCTCAGCTGAGCTCAACCAGCGTGAGGGCCTACGGAGCAAGAGAGAGAGAATTGCTAAGGTAACCAGACAGCAGAATGTAATTACCCAAATTGGAATTCAGCCAGGCTGTGCGGGCAATACCCACACTCTTTAGAAAATGTCATAGACTCTTTTAATAACCATGGCAATTTTCTTCCATAAACATGTATTAGTAGGACATATCAGACCAAGAATAAAATATTCTTGTTTTCTACACCCATGAATGGATACACAGCCAGAGCAAAGAAGACAGAATTTAAATCTCAGAAACATGATTATGAACTTGCTTAGCTACAATATTCACTCTTGTTTCTAAATGTAATTTTAAAAAAATATAGGATGAGAGGCACAGTGCCACAGAATGCAAATAGAATTCGACAGACTAGAATGCAAATGAGGTATGTTATATGGCTAGTAAGGGAGAATAATTGAATTTTGTATGTTGCTAGTTTAGTGTAAACATGGAAATACACTATTTATACTGGAAAACCGAGTGGTGTGTCATGGATGTGTTAATATATCCAACACCCACCAAGCCTCTGTTTAAAAAATTCACCTTCGGTTTCTGGCGTCTTCCTTTAGAATTTAAAATTGTAATATATTAAGATACAACTATTTTTCCACGGGAAGTTTTTGTAAATGTATATTCGCCTTCACTGCTGAAAGTGAAAAATCTAGTCATTGATTTAAATCACTCCACTGAACAAACATTTAATGATTGTTTGAGGAAGTGTCTTTGCTAACAGTTTGCAGGCTGATAAGCACCTGATAGGGAACCAAGGGGCCCTAAGAACTTAGAAATGCAGAGCTGTGAGCTGCCTGCTGGAGAGAAGTCAACACCAAAATGCTGAAAGATCCAAAACAAGAGCCAGTGCCAGCCCCCAGCATTCGCATTTAAAAAGCAGTGTTGTACTTGGGTAGATAAGAATCACAACGTTCAGTGAATATTTTCTTTGTGCCAAGCTCCGTGTACAGTACACATTTTTCCTTCTTGAATGGAACAAACCCTCAGTGTGGATCAGAGAGGGGCCTCCCTTGAGTACCACTAGCTGGGGCTCAAGTGTTGACCCATTTTCTAGCTCATTTTCCTTGGACAAGAAACTTAGGTAACTTTGTTTCTCTTATCTAGAAAATAAAGATAGTTATGTCTCTCGAGGTTAATAGGGTTAAAGAATATAATGTTATAGAAGTTCTAATATAGTAATTAGAAGGCAAACAAATTGCAATGGTCATGACTAATACATTTTAAAATAGCATAATATTAGAATATATATTATCATAAATTGTCCTCAAGCCACAGCTACCCTGGGATTTACATTTATCTGATCAGTGGGTTCTGGCCCTTTCCATTTAGCTTCTCCACGTTAGGCAGCTGTCAAAGATACACTATCACCTGGACATTGGAAAGAGGGAGCTGTCAGACCTCTGGCCCTGCCCCTCCCGCCTCCCTTCCCCTGCAGGCCAGGAGGTGATGACCCTAATAATTTTTCATTGTATTTCCACATGAAAGTAAATTCCCTTTTGGTCATTTTTTCACATATATGTTTGCATTACTTTGATGCTTTTTATCTCTTTCCATCACGCTGAATCCTTGCTCAGTTGCTTACAGGCATTCTCCCTCCTCCCTCGCTCAGGCTTCTCCCCTTGTGCTCCAGGAGCAGCACTAATTGTTATTGATAACCATTAGCACGAGAGCCCACTGAAGGGCGCATGTGTTTCAAGGGCTGGAAAAACATTTCCATCACTAAGCTTGGCTTAAGTCTCACAGTCTTTTAAGGTCCCTCAAGTGCCCCCAAATTCCCATTTTCTGACTTATCTTTTTAAAAAGCAAATTAAAACTCTTTATCCTTAGACACCAACGAGCATGACAAATGAAACCCATTCCAATTGCATTTTATTTTATTCTGATTTTTGTCTACAGTCAAAGTCTCGCAATATGTTGACATTAGCACCAGTAAACATTGGCTTTTGTTGGAATGTACATAACCACAGTTTGAAAAGTTGGGAAATGTCTGTTTTTTTGAGAACATTGTGTGACACAGGACAGTACAGAGATGCTGATTTAGCCCTCACCCTGGTGAACTATGTGCTCGGGCTAAATTGGGAATTTGATTTTGACTCTTTACAGAGAATGAATTATAGTATGTTGTCCTGATGCTGTAGTCAGTTTCACTCACGAGGAGCATAGATTATGCAAATCTAATATGTTCTCTGGCAGTAAATGTAAGATGGTGACATATCCTTGTCTTTGAAAAAGGGTTACAAATGACAGTTTATAACTACTCCTGCTAGGCTGCCAGCCCAAGAACATAATCTTCTTGACTGTCTTTTCATATACTTGTGTCCTTCATTGCTTAACTCTAG
Source organism: Thryonomys swinderianus (assembly GCA_004025085.1). Lineage (NCBI taxonomy): Eukaryota > Metazoa > Chordata > Mammalia > Rodentia > Thryonomyidae > Thryonomys > Thryonomys swinderianus. Next base: position 20,003 of record PVIC010023457.1, on the reverse strand, counting down.
GGTTCGAGGTAACAGGTCATATGTGCTTCAATACTTCAGTCAACTAGTAGTGTTGGGCTCAAAAGCCAGTGTAACCAACGGGCTTCTAGAAACAGTAGAAACAATGGAAAAAGTTTTGCCAGAATTCTGGGGGTCAGGGAGATGATCACATATTCATTTCAGTTATAGCTGTTTCTACTACCTCCCTTGCTAGGAGGATGATTCTCTGAGAAAAGCAGCTCGAATATTCCATCATGAGAATATGGGCAATGATAGGTAGTCTGTATTTACATTTACACATAACTGTTCCCTTTTTAAAACTTGCCAGATACTGATACAATGGATCGCTCATAATAAGTTATGCTTCCATGTGAAGCATTATTTTTCTCCGTTCCAAGGAAAACAAATCGTGTTTTCTTCTCTACTTCCTAATTAGACAATTGTCTGATCACTTTCTAAAAGGATTAAAACATTTTATACTCTTAAATAATGCCACACAGTGCTTATTATGAAAGGCAGTAAGTAGATAGTCTTGTCTTCTTTTTACATTTTAAAGAATTTAATAAGTTTCACGTTCTAATTCCATTCAAAATCACATAAATTTTAGCTTCAAATTTGACAATATAAAATGCCTGCTCTTCAGAGTGGATTTTATATTGTTATTGCAGCAGGTACAAAGGATAGAAATTTAACACTGACTTCATTTACAAGTGATATGAACTTAGAAACATGCAAACATAACCATGAATCTCAAAAATCAAAGTTTACATCGAGATCTTTTAGAACCTATTTCATTATAAGTCTTCCCACTGGCTTCCTTTGTAAATGCAAAAGAAGTTTTCTTCACAATGAACCTATTGCAAAGTTTTACCTTTAATCGATGATGGTCCCATCTGCCCTAAAAATTGTTGGTGAGCTAGCTTTTCTTCTCGATGTTGGTAATCTGCTCAGGTCCTGGGTAGTCAGGACAATTTTGACAAATAATGATATTAATAGATCGAAAATTCTTTCCCACAGTTTTGGGTTATTCTTATAAAATCATGTATGTTGTTTCATTCTGTGCTTTTGGAAAGTGATTTTGATTTTTTTTTTTTTTGAGACATGGTCTCGCTTTGTAGTTCAGGGTGGCCCTGAGCTCACTGTGTAACACAGGCAAGCCTCGAACTCAGCATTCCTCCTGTTTCTGCCTCCCTAGTGCTGGGATTACAGGCGTGAGCCACCGCGCCAGGCACTGTAGTGTGTGGTACTGATTGCTGGTGGACATGAGTCACCACACCCGACTCTGTGGCATGTGGTTACTGGGGAACAAATTTGGGACCTTGTACTTCCAAGGCAGATGCCAGAATCACTGAGCTAAATCCCTGGTCCATGATTTTGATTTTTGTTTCATGGACCACAGGAAATGCCCAGAATCCAGAAGAGTGATGAACTAAATACTCATTAAATACGTGCCAAAATGGCTTAGAAATTATTTGATACTTTTTTTCAGAACAATGGTAATTATGCTTCAAGATCCACTGTTTGCTTAAACTGATTCTTCATACTCTTGAGCTGGAAAATAATAAAATTTAGGAGCTATTTTGATCTATTTCCCCAATAAGGCTGTAGACTTGGCCACCTCAACAGACCCTTTACTTACAAATGATTATGTAGTTGAAATAAAAAGGCATTTATCTGTCTTTCAGGGATGAAAGCCTTATGTCACAGAATTCAATTTTATGACTCTGAAGCATATGAATGCTTAATATTTTCCTTCCCTTAAACTCTCTTGAGAACATTAAAATATTAGTTTGCTAGGACTGCAATACCCGAGTATCACATGCTGGTGGCTTAAACAACACAAATTTATTTCCTTATAATTCTATAGGCTGGAGGTCCAAAATCAAAGTATCATCCAGGTTGATTCCTTCTGATGCCTCTTTCCTTGTCTTGTACCAACATCCACTGTCTTAGTCCATTTCTGCTTCTATTATAAAACTCAGAGCCCATTCTTTACAAACAACAGAAATCTATTGCACACGGTTATGGAGGATGGAAGTTCAAGATCAAGGTGTCAGTGGATTCATGTCTAATAAAAGCCTGTCCCTCACAGATGGCATTTTCTAGATGCTTCAATGGTAGAAGAGCAGAGAAGTACAAAATGAGAGAAGACTGTGGTTCCATGTGCCTGAAGAGAAAAATGGGCCTTGTTTATTCCTGCAGCCCCTTTATAAGACTGGAAATAACATTTTTTTTATACCTAAACACACCTTCTGTGCAGTGCTGGGAATGGAACTAAAGGATTGCACATGCTAGGTAAGTGCTCTAGCTCTGAGCTGTAGCCTCCGCAAATGCACAAGAACTCTTAATACTACTGCATTGTACTTATGAACACGAAGGGACACTTAGACCATAGAGGCTGCTTTCAACATGTGTCTTTACATGATTGTCCCTCTCTACATGTCTTAGTTTAAATCCTCTCTTCTTATAAGGACACCATTTCTATAAGACCCCAGGTTAACTTAATTACCTCTTTAAAAACTCTGTATGTAAAAGCATCCACCTTCTGAGGTAGTACATGTTATGAATCAGCACATGAATGGAGTGGATGGGCCTTATAAGTCTGTTCATCACAACATGTAGGAGAGAAAAGAGAGCTGCTGAGGCTAAAGGGACTAGAGTCCTGTAGGCCTGTTCTTCCTCCTTCCCCATCCATTCCTCCATTAAATTTTCTTTCTGGTACCTTCTAGACACAACAAGGATACTAAAGGAAATTTTTCAATGGTTCCCTTCTTTCCCAATATTAATGGGCATATGCCACATGCAACATACTGTGGCCACTTGCCTTGTGGACTCACTGAAAAAGTACATAAAGCAATTTGTGTTTGAAGAGCTTAGACTGAATCACACTGTCATGTGTGATTTGAATGACAGCTAAGAATCTTATCTGTACATCCATGTGATGGGTAGGAGGGTGTGATGGAGGCAACACAGGAGATCCAGGTGTGAGCACAGCTTCCTTTACCTGCCCAGTGGGGAAAGCAAGGCTCAGAGGAGAGAGTGAAAATTGAGGAGCACTGTAAATTGGAAAGGACCCACAAGAGCATAAGGAATCGTACTAAGTGTCAGTAAGACCAGCTTTCAAATGCAGCACTGTTTCCTCTTTTTCGTTCTCCACCTGCACATTCCACAGGCTAATTGCCTGTGTTATTACAAGTCACCTTATTTAATCAAATTTAAATGTGCAGCCTCTAGTTAATTGAAGGCTCTGTAGCTGTAACCAAATGTGATAGGTTATTATTCGTCTGATAATTTGGGGGATAGATTAACCAAGCCTGAGATGCATTTTCCTCTCTTCCAAAATAATCCCTTTATTTTCCAGCATTATCCTCGAATCTATCTTCATGTTTAAAGTCATCAATGTTTAATTTTTGCACACGGAAGGGACATTCTTCCTCTCCATCTACCACGTGACTTTCTATAACCTATTATCAATACCCGGAATATGCAGGTCAGCCTGAGTCATGCTCCTGAAATTTATCATGTTACCTAAAATTCTACAGAGGAGTCACATCCTTAACCCTCACTTCCAACCCGGGAGATTCAGGGCTCCACAGGAAGTCAGATTTCATGGTTATTTTCCAGGACCCTCCCACATCTGTCTCCAGGGCCACCCACAGACACAACCATTTACCTCCCTCGCAACCAGCTCTTCTTCCTGCTTGCTCTGATTTCCCACCACGGACAGGGGACTCTTCTCTTCCCTGCTTTCCAATGGCTGCTTCTTTTCTGAGTCACCGAAATGTCGCTGTGAAAAATGTCATCCTCATCTCCTTTAACAAGGAGCACGTGAAAAACAAGGGCAAGTGTTGCGCGGGGTGTGCACTTGAGTCAGATGCCCCCTCTCCCGTCTGTGGCTTCTTCGTGTAGGAGACAAGAGCGTGAACAGTAACAGCCATGCAAAAAAGACTGGAAGAAGGGCTTTGCGGGTGTGGAAGCACAAGGAAAGGCTGGACCTCTTCCTCGCTAGGAAAACGGTCTCAGGAGATATGACATATTGGAACAGGGTCCCCCAGGAATTCAAAAGAGAATTTGAAGAGAAGAGCATTCCAAAGGCCCATCACTGCATTAAGATCTGGCATTCTGGACGCTCTACCTGTGCAGCTGGAGGGAGCCAGGTAATACTGCACAGTGCAGGAAAGAATTCCGATCATGAAGGCTCTGAATGCCAGATGTATCCCTGCAGTACCCACGTGGGGAGTGTCCCCACCACTCAGTGTTGGTGACCCCGGCACGCTTAGCACACTTCCTCATCATCACTCGGGAAGAAATGACCCCACTGGAGTCTCTTCTTATACCTCATTTAAGAGGAGAGGTCTAAATGACCCATCATTGTCTTGAGAGAGGAAAAATGATCATGTTAATATACCTTTAGCCCATCTGAATTCTAAAACAAATAAGAACATGTTAAGTTAAATACCCTCATGAGAAGAACAAAATTCATCTTTTTTTTCTCTCCAGAAAAAAAAATGAATTGATTGGGCTTTGCGATAGTTTCTCAAGAGGCTGGATCCTAGGTCTCTGGCTTTTCTTTTCTTTTCCTTTTTTATACTCTCCTTTAAGTAACACGTATCCTTCCGGGCTCAACTGTCAACCCTGGACCTCATAACTCCCACCTTGTTGACTCGAGCACAAACTTCAGCTTCACTCCAACTGCATATTCTGAGTGTTCAGAATTGATGACTTGCCTGTTGGCTTTCACGGGCTGTTTGCCATGCCCATCTGTAATGTTCCTTCTTTATATTCAGCTTTCTCTCCACTTCCCTTTCATTTTTTCGTATTTCTGCCATCTTTCTGTACTTCCCAGCTACATAAAACCTCAAAATCATTTTTGATTCATCTCATCCCTGATACTTTATCAAACTGAAAATCCAATCAATTTTCATCTCAAGCTTCTTTTGTCCGCATTTTCACAGTCTTTGAGTCTGGATCACTGGGACAGTTTTCTCATTGGCTTCCCTGACTCTAATCCAACTCTGAACATAGCTGCCAAACTAATCTTCTTTAATATATCACTTTCATCATGCTGATTTCCTGCTCAATAATCTTAGATAGTTCTCTATTTCGGATTCAACCCAAATAGACTGAAAGCCCACTAGGACATTTCACAGATGCCGTCCTCCCTGAGTGCTATGTGTCATTATCGCAGTTGTCCCGATGATGACAAGTGAGGTACCAAAATTTAACTTGCTGAAGGCTAATAATTAGCAGGGCCAGGATTATAACCCAGTCCTTTAAGTCTTGGTCCAGTGCTTTGCCTTAATAGAAATTTGTAGCTCTTGTGCTTGGATTTTAAGAATCTCCATAATTGCTGTTTGCCTCATTTAACCAATTTAATTTGTTCTAGCTCCCCACCACCAGCCTCCCTGTGACAAGTCTTGGCTCCTCATTGTCTCTCAATTTATGGACCTCATTCCTCCTCTCCACGCCGTCCTCGGCTCTACTCCGTCCCTCCCAAGTCTCTGAGGCTGAATACCCGAAGCCCCGCTGGGGGCTCTGATCGCGGTGCTGGCGATGCCAGCAGCGGAGTCCCTGGGGTCCAGCAGTGCCCGTGCTCCAGCAGACTGGTCACTGCCTGAGGAGAAGCCTCAAGAGAAAGGCTAGGAAAGAGGAAGAGACCGAGCCTTCACATCCCTGTGTGCACCAAAGCATACACTAAATTATTTGCCACTCTCGTGTATTTGATGTTATTTTTGCAAGAGTAGACACTACTCTGATAAATAAAGTGCACATTTAAAAATATTTCAGGCTAGTATTCTGCCCTCATACTTTTCCACATTACAAGTGGCAGACATGTATAAGCTACCATACAAGGTCTGTAAGCAATTTGATATTTTTAAAGTCTCAGGAAGACTGGAAACAATTGGTATGGACACTCAGGTATATACAATCGATCTGCCATTGATGTGTTCTTTAATCTTGCCAAACATCCCATGAAGCCGTGACAGACTTTCTTGCACTAAGAATGAGAGCATATTTCTGAATCCTATACCACCTCATCCAGCGCTGGGTACATGATGGGATTTCAAGAAACACTTGTTAAAAAATTTCTCCTCAGCTAATGAAATAAAATAGTGTGACTTCAAGAAATGGGGAAATATAAGGTACTTGCTAACTGATAGACTAACAAAAAGGATAATTCTATGGCTTCGTAAGTTGCCCAGGACATGAGAGTCCCCATCCTTTTTTCAAATCATGGCCATCTTGCATGGATTTTGTTTAAAAGTCTGACCATCACTCTTTATTGAAAAACATGACATTTTAGTGGATGGACTTGAACTTCTGGATTATAGCTGGATTGACACTAACTTCTTGTAGTTACTCAAATATCTCAGTTCTATTTGTACAAGAGAAATGAGACAGCCTTTAAAGAAATCATTTGAATTCCCTCTTCCTATATCATATTTTAGAGATACCTCCTTGAATTGGTTGTTTAGTTTTCAAATTGAGTTAGACTACAGTATTGTTAATACCTAGATATATCTTATTTCTGGGGATGATAACTATGATCACTGGGTTGAGATGCTGTTTAGCTGGAATATCCCATGCTACTATCTCTCCTCTGTAAACAACATGTATGATTATTAGTACTGTTTTTTTCCAACTTCTCTTCATTGTGAGGCATGAGGGACTTCTCCTTGTTCTGACTGCTTATAACTTGTCTTTATAATCTGTTGTGGGCCTAAAAATCAGGAAAAAATGGTTAGAGTTCTCTTCCAAAATTTTTAAAAAGTGTACTCTGACTAATAGTACACTTACTGAAGAGTTTTAAAGATGTGTTATTTACTTGTTAGGTGTGCTTTGTAGTTATATTCCTGTTCTCAGACTTGAGATCTTCTCTCTAAAATCTTGGTGCTCATCTTGTTGGACAAGTGGTCCTTCCTAAAGGAAGTATTACTTTAATGTTATTACGTATCATAAGTACATACTAATGGTATGTATTTCATATGTACCAGATGAAGATACCTGAAAACGTAAAAATGGAATCATATAATATCACAAGTTAACTTATTAAGTCGCTATTTCCGGCTCAGCAAGCAAGTTTACTCTTCCATCTTCCTTTCCCAGTGGGTAGGACAAGAAATGGAAAGACAAAGATTTTGATAGCCATTCATTTCATTCATACTTAATGTATTAGAAATATAGAAGAAAATCCAAAGTGATGCCTGCAAACTGAAAACCTGCCTTGTGACAATGTGGGTAGAACTTATTCTCGTTGTTATTTCACCTCCAGGCTGGAGACCGACGAAACAATCACCACTTTTCAAAACAGCCTTTCTATTTTATCTTCTCGGTCCCACCCCTGACATGGAAAAGTCCTGCTGAAAGAGATTTCAGGATGTCGTGAAATCCACCTGTCCACTTTTACACAGGATTTCACTGAAAGCACTGCAGGCTAAATAGTCTATGTATTTCAAAAAACAGTCCTTTATTATTATGTGTTTCTATAGTTTAAGATTTGCCTTTCATTTAAAAGATCTATGTGAACAAAATATTTCTTCACCTACAGTGAGATATATTTTAAAGTACAATATATGCTTGTCAAATGTTTAAGCTGTTCTTATACATTGCCACTGTTTTCATTTGATGAGTGGAATCAATCTATTCTTCCTGTTTTGTGTATCCTAATAAAAAATAAAATATTTTTCAAATAGTATGTCCAAGAAAAAAATGAGTCTTATTCCCTTGTGTATGTTTCCTTACAACGATCGAGTCGCTGTTGTTCTGGTTTTAATCTGATAATTAGGCGAGCACTAAATCTTACATTGGAGCAGAAAATGCTAACACACATTGAGAAACCAAAAAGCGTAGAACTATAATCTGTATGATAAAATGCATTACTCTGTTTAAAAGGATTGTTTCACAGACGCAATTAACAATCAGCGATCATACAGTTTAGACCGGTGTTTTGATGCCATCTGTTGGAATAAGTCTTCTCACTCTGTGGAATGAAGCTATAATTTTCAGTTTACAGTTTTATTAGGCAACACACAAGCCTAACAGTCACCAAAAGAAGAAAAACCCTAAACATTTTCAGCCTGATAGTCTCCCATAAACAATTAATTATGTAGTGAAGTTTTGCAAAAGAGAGAGAATTTAGAAAATTACAACCCAACGATAAATTTCTCTGTTTTATCTTGGAGGCTTAAAGTATTATCAACAGTTCAAATGCCATTAATTTTCTAATTTTATTTTCAATATTTGAAACATAATTTTCACCATTTTGGTTCACTTATTACTTTCATTCACTATAAAGAAAGCATTCCTTGTATCTCAAGAAGTTATAATGATGCTACAGGAAAAGCTACCATTACCTTCCCCACACATTACTGTTTGTTGTTATTAGCTTATTAAATGTCAGATGAAATCTTTGGGGGTTTTTAATACACTAGAGGGTGCTAGTTCTCTACATGTACAAAGCAAAACTTTTCCCACAATTAATTTTTGGGAATTATAGAAGGTAACTTAATATTCTAAGAGAGTATACAGGTTGCACACCGGACATGAAGAAATGAAAAACAATAGTTCATTAAGTTGCACTCAGAATAAAACAGCAAGAATCCAAATGAGAATAAAATTTTACTTGCAGGAGGTAAGGTTGATATGGTCTTATTTCATGGGTCAGATATTAGTTTCTAGTATTAACTTGAAACTACTTGAAACTTGAAAACTTGAAAGCCACAGCTTTTCGATAGTAAAGTAACATACCTGAGCTTCTTAGTGCCAACCATTATGTCTATGGTGCTCCAAAAGGAATACAGAGCAAATCTACTGGGGGAAGAGGTTTCTTTACTAAATTTAGATGACTTATTTGAGATTCTCTTGCTTTGATATACCATTCAAACAGTCCCGAATGACAAGAGGTCACCATTAAGATGTGAATTTCTGCTCTCGAGTAGGCTGGCAAATTACCTCAAGTAACTAATGGCTCTCTGTTGGGTTCAGGACATTTACATGATGAAAGTGCACGTGCACACACACACACAAACATGTATGCACGTGTGTACATTTTTTACATTTTAAACAACAGAATCACTCCAGAGAGTATCACAGATTTTACTACATTGACAGTGAGAGAGTGCATTTCTTTTTTCTTTCCCTTTTTATTTCCGGGGCTAGTTTTCTTTTTTAAAAAAGAGTACCAGTGCCATTCCACATATATTCAAATTTAGCCACATCACAGTAATTTATAACTTTCACCTTCAGAGATAGGTTGAATTTCAAGAACAACTCTTCCCAATAGCGTGTTTGACATTTCTTTGTCAACTGTAGGGATCTAGTTCAATATCCTTTTGATGCTTCTCTTAATTCTACCACTCTATGTGCCTTCGTCTGATCTCTCTAATCTTTTCTTAGTATAACTAGAAGTATCTTAAAAAGTTGTTCTCAGGCCGGGCATGGTGGTTCATACCTGTAATCCCAGCACTTGGGAGGCAGAGGCAGGAGGACTGCTGAGTTCGAGGCTTGCCTGGGCTCCATACTGGGCTCAGGGCCAGCCTGAATTACAAAGTGAGACCCTATCTCAAAAAAAAAAAATGTTGTTCTCAGAATGATGTGTTCCCTGCCCCACCAAATGGTCTAATAGTACTTGGGTAAATTCCATGGGCTTGTTATACTGCGTATCAAGCTCAGAACATTTTGATATTATGATAAAGAACATTTAAAAATACACTGATGAAGTCATGTATTTGGATAACACCATGGCACATTAACCCTGATATAAAAGGCACAAAGCCATGTATCTTTAATCAATAGAAACACAATATAGTATTTTAGGGGTATGTAAAGAATACACAGATACTTTTCTAGTAAGAACCATGAACAAATACTTTTTAGACATAAGAATAGTGAAAGGTTTTACACAATGATCATGGACAATCTAATAAATACTATCCATTATTTATAATTTACATTCTCTCAGCTATCTAACAGTGACATTCACTGTGCACATACACAGATGTTTTAAATTTGCATGCAAAAGGACAATGTTGGGGGTTCATTTTGAGTCACAACAGCTTTGTCAGACACATTAAGATTTGCCTATTCTTTGAGGACAGAGGCAAATATCTAGCATCGTTTACACCTTGGTAAACTAGATGAAGCCAAGAAAATGTTTTTCAAAATTGTAGCAATTTTTAGAGTTGTCAACATCTCCTGACAAACAATATAAACTGTGTCTTTCTATATTTAGGAATCACAGGATCTTAAGAGTTAGAAGAAGCCTGAAAGTCATTTTATTAAACCTCCATCCCCATGCATGAAGCTCCCTTACTAATCACAGAAAAATGCCTTTCTATTTTCTACTTAGGACCCTCCAATCATAGAAAATCACTGCCTTACAGGCATAATTACTAGAAAGCTTTGCCTTTTATTGAGTTGATGCCTGTCTTCTCACCATCTCTTTTAATAGATCAGGGAATACGGTGTATCAAGTACTTCTCAAATCTACTATTCCGCGTTTTGTCTATTTTGTTTATAATACTGTAAACATAGAGGACTGCCTATGTTCAAATCCAAATCCTGCCACAAATTAGCTTTGTAACCTTGGGAAACTGCTTAATTTCTTTATGCATCTAACATAAAATTTCCAAAGAAATAAAAACAGAAGAACTGCTTCACACACACACACACACACACACACACACACACACACACGAATCTAGAATTCAACCACTTTTCATTGTCTTCAGGACATCATTTTAAAACTCCTACGTATGCATACTCCTATGGATTAGTTTTCCTGTCGTACAAATCCAATGCTGACATAGCTGCCACAGTGTTCTGTTTTCAATTTATTAAAACTAAGCACTTTATGTAATCAAAACCATACAAGAACTTCGCATTAAATTTAGAGGTTCTAGTTCTTAAATGGCCCAAGAGGACCACATGCTGCTCCACCCAGTCAGGCTATGATTTTGTCTCCTGTCCTTCCTCCTTGTACTTGGGCAGTTCTAACTACACTTATTGATCTTCCTGGAAACAAGAGATGTACATGTGCATTTGAATCTTGACTGCTGCAGTTCCCACAGAAATAAACCTCCGCCCCTCGGTATCTGCTTGCTGATACACATTTTCCTTTAAGTCCTTGCTTTAAACTTTCTTCCTTACTATGGTCAGTGTTCATTTCTCTACTTAGTAAACATAAATTGACCTCCACCTTCGCAGCACTCTTCATGATTTTGCTTGCTCCATTATTTTTTACATCATTTCATACTTTTCAGTGCACTATAAAAATTATTGTTTCTATCAGTTATTGTCTTTTTGCACTAAAATGAAGTTCATAAGAGCAGATATTTCTGCCTACTTTATACTACAATAACTTCAACATAGAGGGCACTTAAAGTGGTTATGGAGTGAGAGAGAGAAATTTAGGATCTATGTAAATATATATATCATTTAAGCAGTAGCTAGAACATAATAAAATTTCATATTATTGCAATTGTTATTACTGTCGGTTACATTAATGTTAGCATCATTCTTATTACTGTCTGAGGCATTCATATGTATTTCCTACATTATAGTTGCTAAATGGTTTTGCTCTATAGTCAGTTCATCCCCAAATTCCTGGGCTGGTCTAGTCAAACTTGATACTGTAAGAGAAGCCTCATCTTTAGAATTGTTTTCCCTTTTATGATGGGTTGAGTCCATGAGTATCCTGATACTTATTCTACTAAAAGATTTGCCCTAAATTCTATGTCTGGTCTTCTGTGCTAATTTCTCTTTTTCATCCTGCAGTGACACTGAACCCCAGGTCACTTGCCTTGAGCATATCTCTAAAAAAGAGGATACCCAGGCAGCATCTCCCAAAGCCATATGACAGTGAAATGTCCTTCATGTAGGCCCCAAATCTCCTCAGTCTCTTGTACACCTAGTCGTTCAGAGGATATGTTGGGCTTTTGGGCACCACACAATCTTTCAAAACATGGAAGCTAATCGGACATCATCATTTTCATTCCCTTTTCTCTATTAGTTTATCATGAGAGTTGCTTTTATCACAGAATGTGGAAAAACCACAACTTTACAAAGATATGACATAAATGAAAGAATTATAGCATGCTCCAAGGTAGGAACTGTGGGACTGGCAGACAGTAAGTTTGACTGCTTCCTTAGACAGTTTTAGGAGCTGTGGCTCTAGGCCAGCCCATCTCAACTTTGCTCTTCATGTAAATCAACTGTCCCGATGTCAAAGTGCTCATGACACTCAGCAGGTCTGGGGGACCCCTCGAGGTTCTGCATGTCTAAGAGCACCTGAGGGACATGATGGTGCCAGGGCACAATCTCAGAGCAGCAAAGCCCTGGACTCCACGATCTCCTCATAGCATGGGGGAATTACTGTAAACACGCTACTCGCCTGCTCACAGGAAAAGGGAGCTTCCAGTGCTTTTGCCAACTAGTAGCATCAGTTCTCTATGAATAGTGAGACTATGAACTTCATTCACCTTCTGAGAGGGATTCAACAGCAGTTGATAAAGGGCTCTCCTGTCCTTTCCAGAGTTCAAAACCTGTGCCACTGCACAGTGTGACAGAACGGCCCTTAGACTTGGCTGTGAGGAGAAGCGCACATCATTCAGAAGGTCTGTTGTTTTTCAATCGAATCTTGGGGGGGATACATTTTCTAAGTTTGAGGAAACTCCTTCTGGCTGTTTTGGGGGTTGCAACCTGGAAGGGACACACTGCTGTGGGGTCATCCACTGATAATTCGCCAGCCAGGATCACCAGCAAGTACTCTGCCACAGACCGGCTGGGAGGACAAGGTCAAAGAGAGAACACACAATAGTGGTCTAGTTTAAAATACATACTTATGTAACCATGTCTTAAAGGAAATGCAAACACCATAGATGTAACATGCTCAATAATTGGACTGAACTGTTTTCCACTCACACAAACATAAGTGGTTTTATCCTATGGCTCTTCTACATAGCAAATATTGACTATATATTATTGTATGAATGATTCTTACAAATGAACAGTAACAGTTATTAGTACGGTTATTGGAATTTCTAAAGTTAAAAATGTTTCTACTAGTTTTGAAAGTAAGTGACCAAATATTCTAAATGATTTTTAAATACAGGCCACTTTCATGTTATATGTAATAGAGAAATGTAGTTTTTATTCTATAAACACAAAGAATAAAGGACAGTTTTTGCCTGGTTGAATGGAGTTACGGCATTGATTCTCCTGTTTCTGCTTTGCTTGGGCGATCATTCCTCTGTTTTATACATGTCAGGAAGAGAGGGATTATGCAAATTGCTGATTCCTTCTCTAGTCATAAATCTCAAGTTCCCCCAAAGTAACAGATCTACCTGACACATCAGTGATCACCATATCCCACCTGAAAATGCTTTCAGAGTATGCTTAAAAGGGATGTTCATTAGACTGAAGAAATATTCATTACAATGAGAAGGTTTAAAACCCAGAAATAAGGACAATGACAGGGACTTAAGGTGGAAGGGGTGGAAAAGCTCTGAAAAAAGCCAGTGGGGAAGTAATTACCCTCAGATTATTCGACAAACATTATTTGGAAGAAGACTAGATTCACTGTATGACTGTAGAGGCCAGAGTTGTGTCCATTAAGAAGTTAATTAGAGCCGGGCGTGGTGGCTCACGCCTGTAATCCAGCACTCAGGAGGCAGAGACAGGAGGATTGCTGAGTTTGAGGCTTGCCTGGGCTCCATAGTGAGCTCAGAGCCAGCCTGAACTACAAAGCAAGACCCTGTCTCAAAAAAATAAAAATAAGTTAATTGGGAGAAAATATTGACTCAGCATCAGATCTGTAACATAATTAATGAGACCTACTACATAATCGGGTTCCCTTGGCAATTCACAAGCCTTCTGTCATTGAAGAAATTTAAAGAAAGGCCAAAGAATCACCCATATGAGCCTGGTAGGGACACCAGAAGAAAATACCACAGACTCATTCACTTAAGCAGCCAAACTTTGTTTTCTCATTTTTAAAAGTAAGAAGTCTGAGGTCAAGGAATCAGCAGAACTGGTTTCATCTGAGGTCTGTTTTCCTTGGTCTGTAGAGGACCCCCTTATTTTTGTCCTCCTGAGGTCTTTCCTGAGCACACATAGCCCTTGTATCTTTCATGTGTCCAAATCTGTTCTTCTGAGAACACTGGTCGGGTCGGATTAAGAATCATGCTAAGAATCACACTATAACACAATCACCCTGAAGGTTCCATCTCCAAGCACAGTCGGTCTTCCCTACCCGGTCCCCACACCTGCTAACTCAGCCAAACATACACCAATAATATTCCCAACAAAACTGTCTACACTCAGACACCTATAGGCTTTCCTTGCTCTTTTCTCTAAACAATAAAATGTAACGACTATTTACACAGTGTTTACATTTCACCAGTTATCAGGAGTAACCTAGAGATGATTTAAAACATATGGGAGGATGCAGATGGATTAAATGTAAGTAAAACACTATTTTATTTAAGGAAATTGTGTACACATAGGTTTTTATATCCACGGCGTTTCTGCAAACAGTCACCTTGGATACCACTGAACTGAACAGGCATATTCTGGGATGTAGGTAGGTAAGATACTCAATGCTGTGTTTTGGGCAGAGGCAATTAGGTCTACAATCTCACCCTTTTCTTGATACAAAGGCGACGATCATGGTGGCAAGTAGTGGGAGCATGAATTGCACTAGGTATTACCAAGGATTTATATTCTAATTCTGAGTCCAAAGCTCAACAAACATAAACATTAAATAAAATTTCACTTATCCAATGTTTCATTTTTCTGGAGCACAGTGTCTGCACATTATTTTTCACTCAGGAATGCAGTAGTCCAGTTTTATACCAGTTAAATGGAATAAGTGCAAGTCTATTTTAAATTGCTCTTTCTTTTACATAAAGAGTATTACCATACAACATTTTAATGATATTATTTTAAAACTACTAATTATTACATATCATGTGTTAATGTTAAAAATTAATATATTTGTCTATCAGTACACCACTTAGATGAATGAAATTACTCATTTTGTATTTTCTTCTAGTTACTAATAAGTGTGCATAATTTACAAATTTGTAGTCACAGTGAATAGATCTGCTTTTAACTTATTTCCTAAATAGGTTGCAGAACCAAATCCTTTATAATCATTCTTAACAAATGAAGAACATATTTTAGTGTATAAAGCACACACTTCTACCGTGATGTCCCTTGATGTTGTAGATTTAGTTTGTTGCGTTTTTATTATTGTAAGATTGACATGCATATCTAGTTTTTAATATATGAATAAGTGTTTTTAGTTTTGGAAAAACTAACTTGGAATAAATGTTTATAAGAAGATTAACAAAATAAAAATCTATACATAGCTGTTATGGGACTCTTTCTAGACCACACACATAGGAAGCAACAGAAACAACGCAAGGACTGGTCCATGGGAATTAAAGCCCATATTTTTTCCCTTTATGCTACTTTGCATCTCATGAGGAGAAAAGCTATGAAGTAAAGAATTGTTACATCTATAATAGATTCTAAAAGGCAAGGAGAAACCAGCATTAATGTATCCTATTGAGTGGTTAAAAAAAAAAGACAGTGATTGTTCACCAATATCACTGGGAATTGTGGAGAACCTTTGCTGATAGCACTGGGTTCCTTTCACAAAAGAATCACCAATAGGAATTAAAGGATAATCTGAATAGTAATGAAGGATAATCTGAATAGCACAGGAGAAGAGAGTGTCCAAGAATGGGTCAGAAACTCAAAGCTCAAAGGGGAGCAAGCATTTCATATTCAAATAATATTAGTCACATCTACTAGAAATGAAGGAAAACTGAGTTAGTGGAGGAATTATTATTTGTCATGCATTGTCAAGTTCTGTGCTAAGCAAATCTGCCCCTGAAATTCTCTCCTTAGACAGGTGACTATACCTGCTGTTAGCATTAAATAACCACGGGATATTTTCAGAGAGCGTCTGAAGGTAAAAGGCGGCGTGGCATTGACCTGTCTGTTCTCCTAAATCTCTGGAAGTATTTGGCAGCAACTAAACTTGTACAGCCAGGCCAGTGTTGGAGTGCCTTCCAAGTGCCATCACGGAGGACAGAATATGGGTGGGTATGAATGTGTTTTCTGTCTTTACATCACATGGAGCTCCATGGTCAGAATTCTGAGTTTAAACCCTACCTAGCCTTGCTGTTTCTTGCCTCTGTAACATTTGATAAATCATCTGACCTCTCAGTGTTCAGTTTCTCTTCTCTACAAAATGGGTCTCCTAATTTCAATGATACTCAGAGAGGTTGCTCTGATGCATAAACAACATGGCTATGTGTCGGGCACTTAGAATAATACCGGGCATCTAATAATGATCAAAAAACATAGCCAGGCGTGGTGGCTTACACCTGTAATCCCAACACTTGGGAGACAGAGGCAGGAGGATTGCAATGAGTGTGAGGCCATATTGAACTCAGGGCCAGCCTGAACTACAAATCAAGACCCTGCTTCAAAAAACCAAAAAAATAAAAATAGTTAACTATTTCTATCATTGCTTACCATATTATAACTTGCTCCTGGTAAAAGATATTAGGTAGATATGATACACATGCACCCTGTACACGTGGCTACTCATGTACAAGTGACATGTCATGTATGTTTACACACATATCTATGTATACAGCATAATAAACAAAAATATCATAGGCAAAGAACATAGCCATCATCAAGGAAGTGACCAGTTAGAATTTCACTATTCGACAAATAAAGGAAACTGCCTTAGACTACAAGTGCCTGATGCAGGAAACAGTTTGTTTATTTCTCTGTTTTAGTCTAGAATTTATTCATCTGTTTTAGGCTAGAATGATATATAATTGATCATTTAATTCTCAATGACTAGCACAGTTATTAAGTGTATTTAAATAGGAAGATGTCAACAATTAATTCAAAAGTTTCACTATTTTCACTTGGCAGCTATAGAGAAGATAAACTTGAAGTGAATGTAAACCATTTTGGTTTATAAATTGGTTAGATGAACAACAAAGCTGATTCTGATCTGAACATTATCAGACTTGCTTTTATTTTGTTTTATCAGATGTCTATTTTGTAGAACAAATCAATTTTCCCCAAATTGCAGGAACTTTGTTGATTGATTTTAAGTGATTAAATAATAAAAAAGAATTCAAATATTTTAGATGAAAATATGTAACACATTCTGAATATCCTCTTGGTACTAAATATGTTTCTCATTTTTTTGAGAATTCTTTAATTTGATGTTTTAAAAACATTAAATGAATAGATAGCAATATAACTTCAACATAATGGCACATACACCAAAGTCAACACATGATACATTTATTATGAAATATATACTTCTATCGCTTCTCGGCCTTTTAGCTAAGATCAAGTGAAATATATACTTCTATGTCTGCTGCTACCCAAATCTCCACTAACACAACGGAAAGAAAATTTAAGACTAATAAACCCTAAAGTTAAAGGAATGGCAGATGATATGACAGAAAAGCAAGACGTAGAATTTAAGTGTTGGAATGGTATTAACATGGGTGGAAACCAGCTTCGTAGAATGTAGAAAATTGCACTTAGCTGCCTATTCTGGGAAGAGGCAGTGAGCAGCATGCTGACCGGTAAAGGAGGACATCGGGGTTGGAAATCTCGGCAGAGAGAAAGTTTACTCCCAGATTCCCTTCTCACCACCAGCCAGGAAGAATCTCTTTTATTCTTTTTTTTTTTTTGTGCCTGGGATCGAACTCGGGCAGGAAGAATCTAGATTATGGGATATTACGTATAACAGAGTAGAAGCATAAAGCCAAACATAAAACTGCGTGGAGGAAAGAGCTAACTAATACAGTGGTACAGTACCTCAATTTATGCACTTAATTTGTTTTATGGTTTGGGGAAGATGGCCTCAGGTGTGTTTGTGTTGGGAAGGTGACTGAGGTTATGTTTGTCACCTGAGATGAAGTTTATAAATGGAAGCAAAATTGTGTTGAACTCTTTTATTTAAAAACCAAGTCGTTTGTGAACAGAGTCATCCATGAGTGGATATAAGGTACCCTGAATAGTGGCACTTTACTCTCAAGAATCTCAAGGACTGCAGGCCCAGTGGCGCATTCCTGTAATACCAGCATTCTGGGAGGCTGAAGCTGAGGACCGTAAGTTCAAGTCTCCTCTGAACAACTTAGCAAGACCTTGTCTCAAAATTAAAAATAAAAAGGGCTAGGGATGTATCTGAGTGTGAAGATCCTGGTTTAAATCCCCAGTACTACCCAAACAAAACAAAACAAAGAATCTCATTATCAAAATGATCTGTTGTTTATGTTGGATACATATACCAATATTTATCTTATTACAAATTACAACTAGAAAAAATACATTTTAATTCATAAATATTACACTACTAAGTTAATTATGTTAATATACATATTTTTATAAAGCTTAACTATATTTTCCAAAACAAAATAATTAGCAAGAAAAGTGGCACTATTTTAAGCTTTCACAAATCTTTTTAATACTTGACTTAGTAAAAACAAAACTACTCAATCTACAAAGGTATATTGTTTTGGTGGTAGAACACCAAGGAAATCCAGCTCCATATAAGTAGGTTGAAACAGAGGAGTATTTAAATAATTTTTTCAGGTAATTATGCTACCAATATTTTTCTCTGATTCTACTCAAAACTCAATTCACATTTTCTTTTTTAAAATTTTCTATTATTTTCTCTTTTTCTCCTTTCTTTTTGTACTGGACGATAAAAGTAGGATCTTTGCACTTAACTACATCTTCAGGACTTATTATTTTATCATTTTTTTGAGACAGAGTCTCCCTGTGTCACAGATTGCAATCTTCCTGCCTCAGTCTCCCAGAGTTGCAGGTATGTATCATCATGCCCGGCTGTGGTAATTTCTGAAAGGAGAGCTTCAGTATGGAATTTGAAAACCACACACAGAACTTTTGGTACTCTATCAAGATCTATTGATTCATCTTATACTTTTATCACTTCATGATTTGGCAACATCTTACAGTGGTTATTTTGAAAATACCAATTCGCTACTTTAGGAAAACCTTCCAAACATAGTCATGTTGTATTACATAATGCATATTTTTAGGTTAGTATTTTTGTTTGTCCCACTAATGGGAAGCTTTCATGATCATGGTGGAAGATAAAGGCGTTTTCAAAATTCTAACCTTCATTTGAAAACTCAAATTGGGAATAAATATCTTCAGTTGCTTTCCCAGTAGTGATGACATTTTCTTCATTTTTGAGAAAATTGCCTGCCAAACAACCACCTCTGAATAACCATCCCTTTCCAGTAATCTTTGAGAGAAAAATGATATTCTTTGAAAGAAGCAAATAGTTCAGTTTTTAGTTCAAAAATTTATACATGCACTTTGTTTCTACATTTACTATACTTTGGCATACTGTAGAAGTGTTTTATGTATTTATTACATTTCATCAAAGGAAATAGTTAAAAGGTTGTGGATTCGGGTGTCAAAATTAAGTAGTAAACAATGACTTTTCTGATTGATCGAAGACATTCTTCAATGAAATTGTCTTAAAAAAATCTTACTGTTTGCTTGTAGCAGTGAAGAATACAATGACAGCCAGCAGGGTTTGCTACTACTAGGCTGATTAGTGTGCTAAGGTACTGCAATTTTACTGGCTTAGTTTGCATGACTCTTGCAAAAATATCAAAACCTCAAAAATGGCAAATAACATCTTCATGTTATTTTGAAAATAGTTTGATTCTGGAATCTCTGAATGATTGTGGGCAGTCTTTAGGTCCTCGCACCACATATTGAGAATCTTTGGCCTAAAATAACATACTTTATGATGAATGCCTAAAAATCTAGAGTTAAGATTTATATCTGGCCAATATACCAAGTAATTTCTTTCCAGAGAAACTGACCATCTTGAGAGGAAAGATCTAAGGATAATGTCATATAAGGATTTGCCAGTGTAACAGCCAATAAGTCCCATCAATGGAGAATCCCTCCTACTCCTAACACACACACAC